>CAUYQG010267595.1:0-41593 GCA_963574415.1 Tarsius wallacei
CGTCGCCCGGACTGGAGTGCAGTGGCCGGGAGCGCCTCAACCTGCTGGGCTCCAGCGATCCTTCCGCCTCAGCCTTCCAAGTAGCTGGAACTACAGGCGCGCGCCACCACGCCTGGCTGATTTTTTGATTTATTGTAGAGACGAGGTCTCGCTTGCCCAGGTGAGTCTCGAACCGGCGGGCTCAGGCAATCCACTCACCTCAGCCTCCCAAAGGCGCGGGATTACAGGCTGAGCCACAGAGCCCGGCCATCCAGACCTCTTAAGCCTTCAGTCATGTCATCTCTGCTCAGTCCATTTGCCAGTCACATGGCCAAATCTAATATGAGGAGGGTGGAGAATGTCTCCTGCAGCTCTAGTGGGAGCAGCTGCAAAGTCACATGGCGAAGGGAGGGGTGAAGAGTCAGGATCATCTAGGCAGTCTACCACACCTGAGCCACTAGCGTTAACTCTCAGAGGGCCACCAAAATCCAGAGAAGGCTGAACATGAGCAGGTGGCATGCCTGGGGGTGGGAGCGGCTGCTGTTGGAATCATGGGCCTGCTGGGCAGAATGGGTCTGGGGTGGCCAAAAGGGAGCCCTGCAGGGTAGCACAGTGGTGGAAGGAAGCCTCAAGCTGGGAGAAAGCCTGGACTCACCTAATAACCAAGTGCATGTGAGATGTCCTATTGTATGTGTGTGTATGCCTGTGCTTGGGTGTGCCTGAGTGAGTGGGGCAGAGTGAGAGCAACATCCCACAACACCTAGTTTGTAACATAATTTATGAAGAAGAAAAATGACAAAGATAAATCAGTGTCTTTCCATCATGTTTATGTATCAGAATGTTTTAAAAACATGTACCTGGCTGTGGGCTATCTACAGGGTATCTGATTTAGCAGTATAGAGAGGGTTCCAGAATTTTCATAGTCAGGTTAAAAATATTTATATATTCTGTGCTAAAACTATTTTTTATGTATCCATGTGGTAAGGCTAAAAGTTAAAAATCAATAATTGGCATTTATTCTACTGTGATTATTCAGTGTTTATCAAAGTGCTGTGTATATGGGTAGTATACGTCTTTGTCTACAATATCAATGCCACTCAAGGTAGACTTTTAGACTCTTCCTTGTTTCAAAGTGAAACTGTTGGTCAGTGGGGGTGGGGCACCCCCTGGTTTCCATATGGACTTCAAGCCAGTGGTTCTTGTCCCCCAGAGGCATATCAGAATCACCTGGGGAGCTTTTAAAAATCCCAACACTCAGGTTGCACCTGAGACCAATTAAATCAGAATCTGTCAGAGTGAGATCCAGGCACTTTTGCTTTTTTCAAAGCCCTCCAGACATCTCACAGTATGTCCGGGGTTGAGAAGCACAACTTTATTCCTCTGATGTTCTGCTTACTTCTTGTCCCTGTCTCTGCCCGGCCATCTGCCAACTTCTGTCAGGCAGGTGCCTCCACCCCACCTTAGCTCCCCCTGCAAGGTTCTTGCCCTCAGGTCCCCAACCCTTCCCCACCTTTTGCTGTTTTCTGGAAATGTGTTGAGATGAGCCCTCACTTACTGCTAATACTTCCCTCACCCCATTTGCTTTGCTGTTACTGTATTCACTTTACAAAAATCCATTACTGCACTTTTAACAGGATCTCAAAAGGGTGTGGAGACAAAAAGTGTGTGTACAATTTACCATCTTGAACTGCAAAAGCTCAAGATATTTAAAAATGTTTTTAATAGATGTTTTCAAAGTGATCTTCCTGGTGGTGACCCACAGCCATGCACCCACTTGTGTACATGAGCGCACAACGGATACACAGGACTTCTTGAGAAACTTGCAGACGATGTGTGATCATGTCTTCCTGCTGGGTAATGTGGTTGTTTAATCACAGGGTATGGCCTTGGAATCCCAGGGGGTGTTTCAATTCCGGTTCTGGGCAAATTGTCTACCTTTTCCAGGGCTCAGTTTCATGAAGTATAAAATGGGGATAATCACACTTACTTTGGAAGGTTGTTGTGAGAACATCATTGCATGTTCCATATGGAAGTTCTTGCTGCAGTGCCTGGCACTTCACAATGGCCCTGCGACAATGTGAATGAACTTGAACTTGATGTTTAAACCAAATATCTTCCTATTTTTTTCTGGGTCATGCCAGGTGTGCCAATGCAGGACACTGTCTACATTTTCCCAGGAATGTATTAGGCAAATGCAAATGCAAGAAGAAATTGTTATGTCTTCCTGACCAAAGCCCAAATGTCCCTCCTGTTTTGAGGTACGTTCGACCATGTGCTAGTTTTGTTAGCAACATGATGTCTTTCTTTTACGGGCAAAACAGATCAGATGTTTTCACATTCTTGGTCATCTCCAGCACACGTGTCTCTTTCTACTGTTTGGTTTCTCAGCAATTCCTAAAATATCTTCTTCCCCTCCCACATCATTATAAAGAAAATTGCCAAAGCAAACTTGAGGGTGTTTCTAACCGACATCCATAACTTCATGAGGACCCGGCTGTTGCTCTTGGTGATATGTTGACAAGACTAAAGTCTCACCAGAGAAATTATGCCAAGAGACAGCAACCTTAGCAAGCTGACATCCTGTGTTTCTTTCAGCCAGGGCCATGTAGATGGGGATGGTGGGTCAGTGAGGCAGGAGGGGCAGCATTTTCAAACAGACCAAGTTCCACTCTTCCCGTATTAGCCATGGTCCTGCCTCTTATTGCTACTTCGTTGCACGAGGCAGTGTTTAAGCAGATGTTGGCTTGGATCCTGGTACATTCTGTGTGCATCTGAGCCTCATCAGTAGCCTGGGTGTGGTGCTCCCTTTCCGGCACGACTGAACGAGGATCACGACCCAAGGCCTGGCACGTGGTACTAGACAGCACCCAGTATCACTGCTGAGGGCGGCTGGAGAAGACAAGTGGAAGGAAACATGGATCAGGTCATTCTCCTGTTTAAGCAGAAATGGTTAAGGGGGAAGAGGGGACTTAACAGCTAGCAAGAGGTGTGGATGTTGCCTGTTGAGTTTGGACTCTATGTCCAAGCAGATGGAAGCACAAGGTCTTGTGTCTAATGAATGACACTAGAATTCTTTCCTTTCCCTTTCCCTTTCCCGCTTTCTTTCCCTTTCTTTCTTTCTTTCTTTCTTTCTTTCTTTCTTTCTTTCTTTCTTTCTTTCCTTCCTTCCTTCCTTCCTTCCTTCCTTCTTTCTTTCTTTCTTTCTTTCTTTTTGGGATCTCACTCTGTCATACAGGCCGGAATGTAGTGGCACAATCACGGCTTACCAAAGCCTCCACCTTCTGGGCTAAAGCGATCCTCCCATCTCAGTCTCCTGAATAGCTGGGACTACAGGTGTGCACCACCATGCCTGGCTAATTTTTGTATATTTTCTATAGAGATGAAGTCTCTCTGTGTTTCCCAGGCTGGTCTCAGACACCTAGGCTCAAGCAATCCTCTTGCCTCAGCCTCTCAGAGTGCTGGGACTACAGACCACCGTGCCTGGCCTGGACGTTCTTATCCACAGTTCCATTTTGTCCTGAAATGTCCTCACGGAGGTAAGACCTCAGGTGTCCTGTGTATTGGCCCCAGACTTTAGTGATGTCAGTGGCAGTAGATCTTGCCCTAGAAACATGAAGAGCAGCATGAGGATTGATCCTGTGTGGTGATCAGTTACAGGAGAGCTCATCTGATGTGTTTGATGAAATGTATCATCATCTCTGGGCTGGTTTGAAGTAGGTCCCAGGATAAGTCAGGAGGTGACTTTCTGTTTTTTTTCTGAGTAATTTCAGAGGGGGTGGCATTAGGGCAATGCATCAGTCTCCTGTGACTGTAAGTGCCTGGATCATAGCCCAAGAGGGCTCGGACTTCTGCCCTCTCTTCCAGGAGCACCCATTCTGGGGTCTCTGGAGCTCAGGCTCAAAAGTTCACCCACCCCCAGATATGGAAACTGCTGGGTCAGACACTAAGTTTCAGGCTGGAGTCAGTGGCAACCATTTGTCCTGGACGATGACCCTGCTCAGTAAGGGGTGATAATTAGACAGGGTATCTAAGACTAAAAGCCCATGAGTGGCCAGCTCACCTGCTTAGTGGGAGAATTTGTCAGGAGGTCAGAGGGTGTGATATGCATATATACGTGGTGATTCTGTCCTATTCAGGCCAGTTTTATTTTTATCTTTTTATTTTATTTTATTTTTTGAGTCAGGGTTTCATTCTGTTGCCCAGGCTGGAGTTCAGTGATGCAACTATGGCTTATTTACCACAGCCTCAAACTTCTGTGCTCTGGCGATCCTCCTGCCTCAGCCTTCCGAATAGCTGGGACTATAGCCAACACACCTAGTTAATTTTTTACATTTTTTTTTTTAGTAGAGATGAGGCTTCCCTATGTTGCCCAGGTTGATCTTGAACTCCTGGGCTCAAGTGATTCTCCTGCCTTGGCCTCCCAAAGTGCTGGGATTATAGGCATGAGCCGTGCCTGACCCAGACTAGTTTTAAAGAGCAAAGAAAGCCACGTGTCATGAATTATGCAGGGACTTTCACCAGTGTTCACACATTTTTTTCTTGCATGGCTTGAAACACAACTAATTAAAAATTAATTTTAGCAAACAGATCTCTCTCTGAGAACAAATAAGGGCTACAGGAAGTCACTCTCTGTCTAGTATGAATTAGACTGATCAACTTGTTTTCCTAGAGGCTCTCAGCAACCTAGTAAGGGAACAGGGATCTTGTTAGGGCTTGCACTGGCAGCAGGATTGGGGCTATGATATGTACAATTTCCAGGGCTTTGTCTTTAAATGATTTAAGAGAAAAAGTATTCAAAGGGTAAGAGAGACAACGCCACACTGAATTTCAGAAAAGCAGATGAACAAGAAAAGACATCATGGCCTAAGCAAAAATCTGCCCAATTAAAGGGAAAGTGATGGCTGTGGCACTTCAAAAATATCGTTCCTGAGTATGTTGGCTATCAGTTTTCCTGTATCCAAAATGTCAGATTAGTAGCTTGGGATCCTTATTAAATAATTCTGAGTCACAAAAAGACTCACATACTAGGGTGAAAGTGTTGACTAAAAGAATCCTTAATGAAGCCCCCACAGAGCTAAGCCCCCGTAGAGCTAAGCAAATGTGCCCAATACTTCATGAAATAGAATAAGGTGACAAGGGATGAAGGCTGAGCTAGGTGGGGTACAGGGGGGTGCCTGCCTCTGAGAGATAACGCCTCTGCCCCATGACTGGAAAGGTGATGGCAATGGATACAATTCACCTCTGACTCATTACTAATTTGTTTGCTTTCCTGAGGGCTTATTATGTGGCCTAAGGGACCATGAGATTCCAAAATAGGAAACAGCCCTGATTGTTGGTGCCCATTGTAAAGGCAGGAGAATTCATCATCCTCATCTTCATCATCATCCATAACGATTATGGTGCATTCATGTACAAAGGGTTTGAAGCACTTTAACCCTTACCCATTTAGAAAAAAAAAGTGCAGCTCACTGCCGTGTTCATTTAATCTTACAAAAACATGCTCTTTGAGTGGTTCTGACTCAAATCTGACTGGTTTTCAACGTGAAAATAAAATATAAAAACTGTTCTTGGAGTTATTTCTAAATAGAACTTGTCTCTAATCCTAATGAGAATTAGACAGAGAGAGAGAATTACTATATTTTGTAATTATCTCTCTCTCTCTTTTTTTAAATCTTGGGGTAGAAGCTGTAGCCATAAAGCACCGCCGGTGAATATACTCAGGTTAAACAGGGAAAGGGCTAATTCAACTTGTCACAGCGAGCCTCTGAAGTAGGCACTATTGTTATTCCCATTTTAGAGATGTGGAAAAGGAGGCCGAGAGAGGTAATGCAACTTGTCCAAGCATACAGAGTTAGCAAGTGGCAAAGCCTGGATGTGTAGCTGCCTGTATACTGGTCATTAGGTGAGATTGGGGCAGCTGGAAAGGGAGAAATTGGATGCAATGGTGGTTGAGAAGGGAGAGGCCACAACCGGCTAAGAAAAGGGCGGGCTTCAAGGAGGAGGTGACAGTTCAGTGGGGATTGGGAAGGTACAAAAGGTTTCATCAGGTGGAAATCCAGGACACTTTCATGAGTAAACACTCAGCCAGGAGTCGCCACTGAGGAAGACTGGTTTTGTGGGGTGGCAATAGGGGGAAGATGGTTTCAGGATGATTCAAGTGCATAACATTTATTATGCACTTTATTTCTGTTATTATTACATTGTAATAAATAATGAAATAAGTATACAACTCACCATAATGCAGAATCAGGGGAAGGCCTGGGCTTGTTTTCCTGCAACTAGATGGTCCCATCTGGGGTGACAGGAGACAGTGACACCCAAAGTGTATTGCTTATATCCAGTATACTCTGTGTTCTCTTTTGGTTGCTATCACTGCAGAAAACCCTGCTTCACCAAGACAGGATATTGGAAATGGAAGTAGGCTTTTCAATGCTTTTGTGGCAATCTCAGGATATTCCTCCATGACTATAATGCAGAACATATGGAGATTTGAAGTTGTCTCAAACATGCTTTTAAGGCTGCCATCATTTGTGATCTCAAGCAGTTGATCCTCTTCTGGCACGGACTAAGTTGATTCACTGGGCTTATTCACAAATGGGTTGCAGATCCATTCCTTTCCAGTTTGGGAGTCTTTTGTGGTTGGGAAGTAATGCCCAAACTCTTTTGAAGCTAAGACAGGTGATCATGCACCAGCTGGGAGAAAGAAGTCCCTGATTCAGTCTCTTTCAAAATCTCTGCTAATGTTTGAAACATGTCACAAATCCCAAAGTTCACTCGTCGCCCCCATAATTGCAGTTTGGCTTTGAATGTGGCCACTTTATCTGCCAACTTAAACACAGTTGTCATTCTCCCCTGAAGTCACAGAATGAGTTCATTGAGCAGGATGAATATGTCATGCAAGTAAGCAAGTTTTGTGACCCATTTTGTGTCACTGAAATGTGCTGCCAGTGGTGACTCTTTTTCTCAAAGAAATCTTTGGAGTGGCCATTGTAACTCAAAAACTCTGGCCAATGATCTACCTCTAGAAAGCCATCTCACTTCTGTGTATCAGGGAAAACATTGTGTGCTCTGCGTCCATCTCCTCACAGAGCTGAGTGAACAGATGTGAGTTAAGGGCATGTACCTTAAAGTGGTAGATAATTTTAATCACATCCTGCAAAACATTGTTAAGTTCAAGTGACATTTTTCAGCTAGCCAGCATTTCTCTATGGATGACACGGTGTGTAGACTCACATTTAGAAGCGATCTCTTTGACCTGAGTAGTGAAACCAGAAAGCCAACCAGGCATGGCAGCCACTCCGACCCATGCATATACCAACACAATATGACCAATTCAGCTTTCCTGATATGCAGTCATTCAAAGATTTGAATAGCTCTGCAGCTGTGGTATTGGTTGGCAACAAAAGTGCACATAATGTATCCTCATGCACATCCTTCTGAAAAATATATCACACAGAAACAAGCATTGTTGCCTTGTTGTCAACAATGATAGACTCATCAACCTGGATTATGTACCATGACGCATAAATCCTAACAAATTGTGCCTCAGTATCCTCTGCTATTTTTTCATCAATTTGTCTAGTTATGGTGCTAGCTGAAAGAGGAACATGTGCCATCTTTTGAACTGCAGTCTCTCCTAAAAGTTCATGACAAATGTCCTTAGCAGCAGGCAGGATCAACTCTTCACCAATAGTAAAGGGCTTCTTAGCTTTAGCAATGCGGTTAGCCACTAAGAATGATGCTCTCAGTACAGACACATTGGATGAATTGATGACCTTCAAAAATTGCTTCTGTTCTTCATGTTCACATTTTTTTTCTTCTGGAAAACTCCAAAGGTTTGTCTTTTATTGCAGGGTGCTTGGTCTCCATGTGGTGAAGCAGTTTTGAACATTTCATGTCTTCATTGGGAAGGCAGTCACCACATATTATACAAAGTGGGCTTGGAGAATGTGAATCACTCTTGCAATGAACAACTCTTGGTGTTTGCTTTTAAATGAAGCTTTCCTTTTGTTGGCAGTCTTAGAATCTTCTCCTGTCTCATTGTTGGGTCCTTTCCCCCTTTCAAGGAAGCTCTCCAGGGATGTTTCGTTTTTACTCATTTTGGCTAAGGTTAACCTGTGGGCTTGGCAAAACTGTGACTGAGATGAGTACGCAGTGTGGGCAAGAGGCATGGGTGGAAGCGATAAGTAAAATAAAGGGTGGGCCACACGTAAACTAAAATAAGTGTCAGATTCTGACTTAGAACCTGTCACCAGATGCAGCTATACAAATGTACATCAACTCACTTGTCACTCACTGACAGAGTTTTGATATGAGTCTGCAAGCAATTGATTGATGATGGTCTCTGTGCAGTGAAACCACACTGCTCACGTTACTCTGTATTTGCAGCTGCTCCCCTGTGCTAGCTTCACGTCTCAGCTCCACCTCAGATCATCAGGGATTAGATTCTCATAAGGAGTGTGCAACCTAGATCCCTCACTTGGACAGTTCACAATAAGGTCCACACTCCTATGAGAATCTAATGCTGCCCCTGTTACATAGTTGTTAAACGATTTTTTGTTTTTATTGTTGTATTATTATTTCTGTTTTTTCCCCTGAATATTTTGTCCACATCTGGTTGTATCCACAGATATGGGTCTCACAGATATGGAGGGCCAGCTGTGTTTGTCTTTTGCGATTGCCTTATTTCACACAGCATCATGTCCTCAAGGCTCATCCACGTTGCAGCACATTGCAGAATTTCCTTCCTTTTTAAGGGTATTACAATGTATATAATACATACAATGGAATATTCCATTATATGTATATATCACATTTTGCTGATCCATTCATCTGTCAATGGATTCTTGGGTTGCTTCCATGTTTTAGCTATTGCAAATGAGCTGTTGTGAACATGGGTACACAACTATCTCTTTCCCTGCTTTACATTTTTGGGGGGTATACACCCAGAAGTGGAATTGCTGGTTCATATGGCAATTCTATTTTTTTTTTTTTTTAGGAGTCACCATACTGTTTTCCATATTGACTGCTTCTGTTTTTTGTTTTTCTTTGATAGTGCCCATCTTAATGGGTGTGAGGCAGGGAACTAACGTTCTGAAGTGGAGCAGTGGTATGCTTTAGAGCACAATCTGGCAGAGATTGTAGGACAGATTGAAGAAGGCTTGGGAAAATGGGCAGCAGGATTAAGGAAAGGAGAGGCTTGATTGTAGATATAGTTTAGACTAAAAGAAAAAAAAATTCAGTAGGTCAATGTGTGTTCCTTGGGCCAGCAGCACCAGCATCTCCTGGGAACTTGCTAGTAATATAAATGTACCTACTGAATCAGAAATTCTGGGGGAAATCTGTGTGTCCACAAGTACACTAAGGGATTCTGATGCCCCCTCATGTTTGAAAGACTCTGCAATAGTCTTTGAAAACATGAGTGGCAGACTGCATTTGGGAGGCTGCTGCTGGTGGTGTGTGTAGGAGAGGGTAGTCATGGTGCAACTTGGGGGTAGCCATGTAATCCCTAAACCATTTGCTTTCCCATGACATCCTGTCTTCTGTGGTGGCAGTTCCTTTCTGTTGAGACCCAAAATTCGGTCTTTTTAGTGAAATGAGCTGAATTTGCTCCTTATAGGTATCCTATGTGTACCATGTTCTCTGACCTTCTAGAATGGACCCATGATCTGGCCTCTTCATGACATTCTTGTGAAGAGAAGGAAAATGTAGGAACAGATGCTGGGCATTCTCTCCCCACCCTCTGCCTCTAGGGGAGTCTCTCACCCTGCTCTTTGCTCCACTCTGGGTCTTTCTGGCTGGCAAAGGCGAAGTGTTTGGAGAATTGAGGTGAGGCCAAGAAATATCCCTGGGAAAATGCTTGTCCCCAGCTTGTCAGGTTTGCTGAATACTTCAGGGGAGACTGAGGCTGGAAAACAATGAAGAGGCTTCACCTGCCATTCACATGATGCCATGGTTTGGAGATGGGCTTTCCCCACCAAAACTCTGTATCTGGTGTAGAACACGTCTCAGAGTTGACCCACATGAGGAGAAAGGAAGCCAGTCAGCAAACAGTTGAGGGATGGAGTGGGGTGGTGTTCATGTCCTGGCACTTCTGGCCATTGAGAGACATAGAAAACCCATAGGTAAAGACACGTAGGGGATGGCATGGGCTGGAAACAAAACCACTGTGCAGTGAGATGGTAGGGTGAAAGGGTGTGGGTGGGCCCCCAGAAGCTCTGCCACATTCAGCAACTAAGCTCTCAGAGAAAGCTTAAGTCAGAAGAAACTCAGGGGACAGCTGCATGAAAAAGAATGTTCTCAGAGATCCCATAGACCCCTTCCTTAGGACGTCCCTCATTCCTTCTCTCGATACCCTGCCTGACCTGAGAGATCCTAACTGAAGGACCCCATAACTACAGTACCTTGTGGGAAGATTCCTCTGTACAGTGTAGAGGCAGGGTTTGTCAATGTTGTTTCCTGTTCATTGAACATCTCCCTCTAGTTTTAGTTAGCCATGTTCCAGCAGAAAAGTGCAAGACTGTCCAGTGGCTGAGTTTTTCAGTGTCTGGTCAGAGCACAAGTGCAGAGATGTGAGAAACTCTTTGACATCTTTTATGTCAAAGAATTTTTCAGCTCTAAGTTTATCATAGGCATTGAGTGCAAATACTATGACATATTTCTCTTTGTGTCCCCAGAACCTAGAATCATCTCTGGAATATGTTAAGTGTTTAATAAATAATTTCTGAAATCAGTGAGCCAACATTTATTGAATATTCTAGTTATTGATTAATGTTAGTTTATATGAACCCCAGTGCTTCATTCTCATAAATTGTTCCTCTTCCACTCCTCACAGTCTAAGCCTGGAGTCCTAGAAGAGTAGAAAGAATAGAAAACATGTTCTACTCTTTCCATACGGTTAAGGAGGGAGACATTCTTATCAGAATGTTCTGGTTACCTAAGGGTTCTACTTTCTAAAAATGTATGGATGAAACACATTTTAATTGTGGTAAAATAACCATACCATAAAATTTACCATCTTAGCAATTTCTAAGTGTGTAGTTCAGCGTTAAGTACATTGTTGTACAGCCGATTTCCGAACTCTTCATCTTACAAAACTGAAACTCCGTATCCATTAAACACTAACTTCTTGTCCCCTCTCCCTCTAGTCTCAGCTAACCAATACTATATTTTCAGTTTCTATGATTCTGACCACTCTAGATACCTCATATAAATGGAATCATTCGGTGTTTGTCTCCTTGTGATGGTTTATTTTGCTTAGTATAATGTCTTCAAGCTTCATCCATGCTGTAGCATGTTCTCTGAATTTTCCTTTTTTTTGATGAGATATTTTGTATATATACACCATATTTTCTCTATCCATCTGTTGATTTGACATTTGGGTTGCTTTCACCTTTTAGCTATTGTGAATGATGTTGCTATTAACACAGGTGTACAAATACCTCTTGTGGACCTTGCTTTCTATCCTTTTATATATATACCCAAAAGTATAATTGCTGGATTATATGGCAGTTCTGTATTTAATTTTTTTTGAGCATCCACCCAATTGCTCCCCATGGTAGTTGTACCATTTTACATTCTCACCAACAGTGCACAAGGTGGAAATGTCTCTACATCCTTATCAATACTTACTATTTTCTGTGTTTTTAATAATTTCCTTTTCATTTTTGTTTTATTTTATTTTATTTTATTTTATTTTGAGTTGAGGTCTCACTCTGTTGCCTAGACTGAAGTGCAATGGCATGATCATGGCTTACTGCAGACCTGAACCCCTGGACTCAAGGGATCCTCCCTCCTCAGCTTCCTGAGTACCTGGTACTAAAGGTGAATGCCATCATACATGGCTAATTTAAAAAAAATTTTTTTTGTAGAAACAAGAGCTCACTATGTTGCCCAGGCTGGTCTCGAACTCCTGGGCTCAAGTGATCCACCTGCCTTGGTCTCTCTAAGTGCTGGGATTGCAGGCATAAGCCACTGGGCCAATAATTTTCTTGTAGTAGCCATCCTAATAGAATTGAGATGTTAGCTCATCATGGCTTTGATTTGTGTTTCCCTAATGACTAGTGATGGTGAGCATCTTTTTATGTGCTTATTGGCCATTTGTATATCTTCTTTGAAGAAATGTCTATTTGAGTCCTTTGACCATTTTTTAATCGGGTTATTTGGAGAGTTCTCATTTCTAACCCCTTTCAAAGTCTGTGATTTGAGAGATCTGGAGAGGGACCTAGTGTCTGTAGATTAGAGAAGCTTCACAGATATTTCTGAAACAAGTCAGATGTGCAAGCTGCTGTGTTACATGGCAAGAGTGTTGTCTCTGCCTACTTTACTGAATAGGTACATGTTCATATGAATAATCCCAGGAAAAGCTGAGAATGCCCTAATGTTGTCCAATTTCTCTCTACTTCAAATATAGTCACCATGATTTTATTTTGCTTCATGGATTCTTTAACTTTCATCCTTCACCTTCAGACAACCTCAAGGTTAATGCTGGTCAACAGTGGCTGAGGAGGGCACGCAAAGTAAAGAGAGCTAACAACTAGCAAAGATTGGTTAGGGAAAGGCTGACACTATTCTTCTTCAAACCAGACAGCACTAATGAACAAAGAGCAGACTTCAGGAGCCCTGAGAGGAAACAGCATGTCTAAGATGGCTGTGGTAGGTGGTTTTGGCAGCTGGATTTCCCACAGGACCATGAATGATGGGAAACCGGGAACCCAGAGGTGCTAGTCAGCCAAAGGTCTGTTGGTTACAAGTGAGAGAAACACACCTCAGACTGACTTAGGAAAAAAAGGCACACTGACATCTTGTGTCATGGAAAAACCACTAACACATTTTCTGTTGTTCTCTTTTTCTCTGTCACTCTGAATATCAGACTGAAAGGGAACACAGTTGCTGAGAGGGCTGCTGACGGGCCTAACCACCTGTTTTTCCTCAGCTCCAGTGCGAAAAATTTCAGGGCAAGATTTCAGTTGGCGTGATTTGGGTCACTTGCTTGTTGGATGGATCAGTCCCCCGGGACAAGGGTAGGGGTTGCCTGTGGCTGTAAATCCTTGAGAGCTCCATGGATGGGTTGGGTGAGAACTAGTTTCTCCCAAATTCCATGTTGGCTAATAATGTACCAGGAATAAATATGGGCAGGCAGGACAGCCATGGACATAGGAACATCTCATCTGTGCAAAGTGTACACGTAGAATGTCCTTGACACTGATGGAGTTTCTGGGCCAGCTAGAAACTTCTCTCAGGGACAGGATGGAGGAGGAGAAAACAGTCAGGTTGTATTGGTTTCCCAGAAGCAGACCCTGAAATAAAGTGTAAGAGATTTTTAAAGAAGAGATTCTAGGAAACCCAGTAGGGAGTGGGTCAGCAGCTAGAACTGGAGGACAGAGTGGACCCAGGTTCACCTGGGTCATCTGCATACAGTGACATTGTTACTCAAAGGTAGACCAATTTGGGCTATGGAAAGCAAGCACCACCCGGTTCTGGAAAGATGGCACAGAGCAAGAGCCTCATCTACACTTAAAGACTCTCTTGGGAAGTAGGGAAAAGGCTGAAGCCAAGACAGGCCAGGCAAGTGTGGGCCCTGCAGCCCTCGACTATCCTAGCAGAAATGAGCCCCTGAGCTAGAGACCGCAGCCTGTGACAGGCAGCTCCTTATTTGTAAGTAGTTAATGTTTCTTAGCAAGCACTTCTAAAAGAAATTGGTATGTAATGACAGCACTCACTGGAAAACAGGCCGATTAGAAAATGCACTAACTTATCTGGTATTCATTTGAAAAGTAAATGGATGCACTGGCAAGGTGAGAGTTCACTATCAATTCAAATATTTTCCCTGAACGGGCTGTAGCACTCCTGCCTTAATTCAAGCAGAAACACAAGTATGAATAATCAAACTAGATGACGCTCATCAAGAACCTTTGTGCCTTGCACCATTTCAAATGGTCATTGAAGCTTAATGGCAAAAAATTTACATTCTTCCTTTAATTTGTATTCTATTCCTTCCTTCTGAGTGATGTGACGGTGGCGCGCCATTGCCTGCTGTATTATTTTGATGCAAATGTTATGTTGTGTGTGTCTGAGTCCAATTTCCTGGCTTTTGCTAGCAAGAGGAGTGACTACGAACATAGTTGGAAATCAGGGTTATTTAAAGAGTTTATAACTACTGCTCCTAATGAGTGAAACAATACAATTGATTAGCCCACTATTTGGAGACACCTTCATGGCCCTTGGTTCATAGACACACATGAAAGAAAATAAAATCAACAGGAAAATCACTGTCTACTTGTCTCTCTTTCCCCAGCCCGAATATTAGACTCTATTCTGGTTGCCATCTACAAAAGAATTTAAAAAGATTGTAACCCAGGCGAAACTCCCTTTCCTGCGACATACTCACCCGGGAAGGAATGCTTTATTGAGATACAGGGGTTTGTCGCCAAAGACGCCAGACATTGGGCCCCAAGGGCGATCCTTGAATGTAATGTATGCACAAACTAATTTATGATACTGTGACTAATTTCCATTTCTTGTGCTTAGAGTTGCCTGGCTAATTACAGGGATGTTTTCTTAACTTTAGTAATTATGCCCTGTGCTTTCGACAGGCAGCGGAGCAAATGAGTGGCGGTGGATTGCGCGGCACTTGGAGACCGGCGCGCGTCCAGGCGAGAGGGGACCGTGCGCGGTCTCACAGGGCCAGCATCCCTGATCAGAAGCCCGACTGGCTTTGACCAGCGCCCGCAGGCTGCATCGGAAGCATCTGGAGAAATATGTGATGGAACACCCCGTAATTAGATGGACTAGCTTAATTAGGAGTAGTTTGCGGGTAGAGGGAAGCCGGGGGGTCTGTGCTGGGATCTGAAGGTTTGCAGCTCGTCCCAGGAGGCCTGAGCACAAAGCTGCCCGCTGAGCGTGCACGCCTGGTGTGTCCGCACATCCAAGGCAACCCCATGGGGCCTGCGAATCCAAGCGGGGGCCAGGGGTCTGCCCCCCTGCAGCAGCCTTGCCAACAAGACAGCAGTCACACTCATCTGATTTTTATTTTTCCCTCCCAGATGAAAACTCAGATGTGGTGGCCCGGAGGGAGGCTGGCCTTGGGAGGCATTTTTTTTGAGATTGGAAAGATGTGGATGGGTTGGGAGGTGGAGGGGATTTTCTCTTACTCTAGGCCTCCCTCCCCCAACACAAAATTCAACATCCCAGGCAAGCACTTTGCTTTTTGGCAACCAGGGTCTTAATTGTCCAACCCCATCAGTGAGGGCTTCCAAGCAAACTTATAAATGCCAGGCATTACCCATGGGATCAGGCTCCCCAGGAGGGCAGGGTAATGGTGGAGGGGCAGAGGCACCCATCCCAAAGAAGTACACCCATAATATTGAACTCAAAGGTTGCAGTGCTTAGGACTCTAGATATCATGGGCTTGAGCATGCATGCATGAGAGGGAAGAATTGGATGGAAACTTTCTAGCACGGGGAGCCACAGAAGCAGACAAGAAAAGAAAAGCTAATGGTCACCAAGGCACTGCCACCTCTCCATGTTTACTTGTTCTGCTCACATTTCTGGAGATGCCTTCCCTTCCTCCCCCGTGGAGACACAGCAAGGGAGAAGCTGAAGATGTGTATGAGTGTTTTTGCTTGTGTGTGTGTGTGTGTGTGTGTGTGTGTGTGTGTATAGGGGGTGTGTGTTGCTTTTTCCTCAGCTCAGTGATTTTTGCTTTCTGGAACATCAACCCTATTTATTGCTGGCATACTATTAGAAAACACGAAAAGATTCCAATAATTTGTTCCCACTTTACCAAATTAAAATGACTCTCTTGCTTTATGGAGATGAAGTTATTTGCACACCAGGCCATTCAAGATATCAAAAATGATCTGTCCCCTAAATATCTCATTAGATATAAACATTTGATGAAATGCACTTCGAGCCACTCATGATATCAATTTTATACTAAGCCAACCAGGTAACCTGCATCAAAACAGGCCACACTGGAGACAAAGCTGTTGAATTTTTAATGTACCATTGGAAAACATTAATGGACTGTATTTCAAAATTCTAAAAATGGATTTCAAATGCAAGTGAGCAGAATTCTTTGCAAAATAAGGAAACCTACATCTGAGCTGCTACAAAATCCCTTCTTAAAGTTTGGCTTCTGAGTTAAAGAATTAATGCTTCCATAGACATCGACTTTCATAAAAATAAAAGGAAAAAGGATCTAGTAGAGGGAATTTGAGGGTGTGCTGGAAATATCGACAATATTGTAGACATCAGATAGGACCTCTGCAGGTAGATGTTCCTGAGAATGCAGCTTCCCAATCCCTGAGAAGCAAGAGGCGTAAACTAATCCCAAACGCTGGGTAGAATTAGCTCTTGTGATTCCCAGAAGCCCAGTCGGCCATGACAGAATGGAGGACTCTGCTTTGGGTGTGTGTTCCTCTCAGAACAGCCTGCCCTGAAGAAAGTCCTCCTTTCATCCATTCAAGTGAGGCTGATGTGCTTGCTCATGTGATGTGGAAGAAAGGAAAGCAACAAGAAATGTAATTATTTTGACACATTCTTTTTAAAAAGGTTATTATTTCTACTTAATGCAAAGTGGTTTACACTGCCATTATGAAAGAGTGTCCACTGTCCTTGGTCTCTACACTGTGAGCCCTCTGAAGATTCAATGCCAGACACAATCGGCAGTCACTCATAGTTTGATGACAAACTACAGGGAATGATCCTTGCAGAGCTGGGAAAAATGCAGACCTTTCCCTCTTTCTTCCTTCCAGCATCCTCTGTGCCCTACATTCCACTTCATTTTATAAGGAAAAGCTCATCTTTATTGTGTGAAGAGAAAACAATTTTGGGGCATCTGTTGTTCATTAATCCATTGCTTTCTCCCAAAATGACTTACTTATTCTGAAACACCATAGCAGGAGACCTCAGTTGTACAATTTCTCAGAAACAAGTCCTGGATGAGAATGGCACCCTGGAGTCACGATGATGCTGTCCTGCCCGCTGGGAGAGCCATTGTGGGTGCCTGTTCATCATTGTGTGTGAACAGCTGCTCATTCGGGGGAGAAGTGTGTCCATTTCTGTCCCATCCTGTTTTGTCTGGAAGACAGTTTGATACCAGGAGATGGACGCCTTATGCACCCCAAACCCCGTTCCCTTTCGACCTACCCTGCAGTGATGGAGGGGGCTCAGATGTTCCACCACAAAATGGCATTTGTGAGAAGGAGATCAAAGGCACCCCGATAACTCGCCCGCATTATCGTGCTCCTTGGGCATCCGGGGAAGGAAAGGATCAAAGTCATAAATAGAGGCCGTATCACGGATGAATAATTTACATGCACAGTAGGTGGGAGTGAGTTAGTACATAAAGGTCCTTTTGAAGAGGAGGAAGAAACTGCTGCCTTTCTCAGTGAACACTGACTTTGACAGAGGCCCATGAGAGGGAACCTTTCCACAGAAGGGTTTGGCTCTGCTCCGACCATGGCTACAGTGTTCTGGGAGTCATGCGTGTACACTGGGGCTTGCAGGAGGCACAGGGCTTTTAAACACACGTTTGTTCATTCATCACCCAAGTAGTGAGAGAGCTCAGGCTCCGTATCTGAGTTAATAACTCCAGCCAGAATCCTGTAGTGGAGAAATTCCAGCATCCTTGGTTTTTCTCATCATGATAACTACCTTTCCCACTGTGTCCACTCTCATCTCTGGGGGTTCTAATAAAGTTATTTGAAATTAAAGACAGGCTTAGAACTCCACCAAACCAAGGGAATCACACCAGATTTTCCTGCAGAGCAATAATTATATTTGGAACAAAAGTGCTTTTAGGTATATGTATATCTGGATTAAGTAAGGCTGCTGGTATTCTACTATAAATGGAAATTTCTCCTCTCTTTTCAGGATGTAGGCATAACAATTGGCTTTTGAAAGCAGTCAAATTCATGTTTCTGAAAAGAAAAATATCACAGAAAGAAAGATGCATTTAGCTTTTTATTTAAGATCAGGCATGTTGTTCTGTCTGTCTTAATTTTGGATGCTGACATCATTCATGCTTTCAAATTATTAGATTGATAATCACTTCCTTAAAATAATTTTAGCACTTAGCTACAATGAAATAGATTTCTTTCAAAGACCCCTTAGTTAAATGTGCTCAGTGCTACTTTCTGTATCATGCAGGTCAATTTAATTCAGCTTGGCTCTCTGCACCCAGCTAAACAATTGCTTTTCAGTCTCTGGAGAGCATGGTGAATGCAGCCAAGAATACCCATCTAGAGACGGCCTTGGACACTTTTGCTCATAAAAACTTGACATCTGAAGTCCCACTCTTTATTAATCTCTTGTCAAAGAGTTAGTCAAGACTTCTGAAAAAAAGTCAATGTCATATGAATCATTATTAATAATTCAATAATGAGTGAGATGAAAATGGAAGAATGGAGCATTTTGAGAATGGTTAGGCAGGTATCCAGCCGGTGAGGAGCTCCCCCCACAATGGCTCTGCTTCGTCATCTGCAGTCTGCTTTTCTCTGCAGCGCCAGACCAGGTGACCTCCCATCACACCTCGTGGTTTACCAATCCAGAGTGTGTGGGGAGGGGTCTGCCTCTGGGTGTCTGTCTATCCAGGCATCTGCCCACGCCTGGGCTTCTTGCCTCTCTCTTACGAACATGGCCTCACCACTTGATTTTTCTTGTGAGGCATCTTAGTGTGTGGTTCTCTAAAAGCTGACTCTCATACAAGGTTTTGAGTGCAAGTGGTTTATTTGAGAGGCAACTGCAGAGAGTGATGAATGGAAGAGAGACAGGGGTGGAAAGGAATTGCATTAATGAGCAAGTTTGCAGGGGTGGGTCACTGGGGCTCAGTCTGACTGGGGACCTCTTGGGGGGTAATGTGTGAGAGGTCCCAGAGTTGTCCTACCCAAGGGCTGTGGATGCTGGGTATGTGCCCCCAACCTTTGTGTGCCATTGGCTAAGGGGCCAAGTACACTTCTTCAGCAAGAGAAAGTCCCCTCTGAACTTGCTGGCTCCTGTGGGCATAGTGAGTGCCCAAAGGAAATGGGAGGTGCTCCAATTGTTTCTGCTACAACAGGCAGGACATACAGACAGTGCCAAGATGCTCATTGAAGGCCTGGCTCTGTGTCCAGTGTGTTGCTAACAGGCTGTGTGCGACCTCCAGAAGCTATGTGTCCCCCTTGGCCCTGTGTAGTGTGAAATTGACTAAAGGATTCTTTGGGATGCTCCAAGTTTCCTCGGGAGTCCATGGTATTCTCTTGCAACCTTAAAGTACTTCTCTAAGGACTTCTGCCATAGTTGCCCATCACAGTGATTGCCCCACAGTCCATGCTGCTTGGATGCTGTGTCCTTCTGTCTGTCTCTGACTCTAGAAATACAGTTGTTAGGATGGAGATGGCCATCTGATTCCAGGCAACCAATCAGAAAGCTGGTTAGAAACATTTTGCAGTTTAACTTGAAAACATAAGCCAGGCCAATCAGAGTATCTCTGTCAAGGATCTGAGCTAAGAAGCAAGGAGTATGTGCAATGGTGGGAACAGCTGTTAAAAGGTCATAAGTTAGAACTTTAGCTTTGAAGAGCATGATAGAATCAAGTTCCATGAGTCAGGAATATGTGAATGATTGACTCAATGCTCAGTTGATTGATTTGTCTGATTGACCCAATACTGCAATCCCAGAGACTAGAACTATGCCCAACACATAGGTGCCTGGCAAACATTTGCTGAATCAATGAATGACTCAGTTACTCAAGCTGAAATAATGGGGAAGCAGCAACTTTGAGTCACCAAAGGAAGCCAGTAGGAGAGAGAAGAGTCAGAAGTGAAACTCATTCATGGCAAGTACCATAACTAAGATATAAATAACTAACCCATCATAGAAGTGATCTCAAATTACAGCCTTGGATGATAGATACTGAGAGTGTCCATTTTAACAGATAAGGAAGCTGAACATGGAGAGATTAAATAACTTTCCCAGAATGACACAATTAGTACCAGGTAAAGCCAGGATCTGAACCAGGCTGTCTGGCTCTAGAAAGTGGCTCTTAGAACTGTGTCACCTCTGCCAAGAGCCCCAGGTCTCCTTGCACCCAGAATAGGTACCAGTGTCAACTTCCATGAGCATAACCCTGTTTCTTATAGACATATCTCTATGTCTGGCCTTAGCTTTCTGCTTGAATGTATCTTTCTGCTGCTCCATGCTTATTCCTACAGTAACTTGGTATTCTTGTTTTCTAAACTGGAGACAGTTTTAGTGATCACATTTTTAAAAATCAAGGAGCAATATTAAAACAGAAAAATAGAGATAGCATTGAATATACAATCCCTGTAGCTTCCTTCCAGGTTTTTTGAATGTTGCCTGGCCTTGAGCACTACCCCCAAGTGTTGTAGTCCTGATGCCAGAGGACATTTGCTTAAACCTCTGAGATAGTCCCTGAGACCTGAGTCACTAGCTCCACCTCAAGCGTGCTGTTATCTTTTGCTGCATAACAAACCAGTCCAAATTTAAGTGGCTCAAAACAATGGCACATTTACTTTCCTCATGAGTCTTCAATTTGGGTAGGACTTGACAGGTATTATAGGCTGAATTGTGTCTTCTCAAATAAATTCATATTGAAGTCCTAACTTGCAGTGTCTCGGAATCTGTGTTTAGAGAGAGAAGTTATTTCATTCAAATGAGGTCATTAAGGTGAGGCCCTGAGAAATTTATACACAGGCACAGGCCTAGGGAAGACCTGAAGAGACATGTAGTCTGTGGTACTTTGTTATGGTAGTGCAAGCAGACTAATACTACAGAGGTAGCTCATCCATGCTCTGCGTGGTCTTAACTGGGGCAACTCAAAGACTAGGGACTAAATTCATTATAAGACTCCTTACTCACACCTATGTTGGTTGATGCTGGTTGTTGGCTAAACCACAGTTGGGGTTACTGGCTAGAACACCTGCTCATAACTTCTTGGTATACCTGGGCTTCCTCCCAACATGGTGGCTGAGTCAGGTGGAAGCTGCACTTTTAATGACCTGGCTGACAGAAGTCACTTAGAGACACTTCTGCTGCATTTTCTTTGTTAGAAGGGAGTCCAAAAGATCAGTTCATTTTTCAATAGAGGAAGAATTAGACTACTTACTTTTTGATGGGATGAGAGTCAAAAAATTTGCAGACATGTTTTAAAATCACATTAGGAAAACAAACAATATCCTTGCTTAATCAAGTACTTTAATTTACCATGGTTTACACCATCTTAGACTCATACCATGATTCTTCGTATTTTATTCATGTGAGTACAATTCACAAAAATGACATTCTAAATGTGTACATAAGGGAAATCATTGGATGTGGTCAGTAGATCCCATTGAATTAACATTGCCAGATATTTAAAGCTAATATAAATGACATAAGCTATAAAAATTGTACCACTGTTAATTTATGGAATAGTGGTGACTCCAACTTGCCCTGTTGTAAAAGTTCATCCCCAGGGGATGTTGGAACTGATGGGTCACAGAAAATCTAGTCACTCAAAAATTGGCAGCCACCTGACCCCAGCCATGAGTTTGGTTGTTTAGAACCAGTCTGTCAGAACTTGATAATCAGACTAAAGATCAAAGTAGATGTGACATTTTGTAGGCAATATGGACAAATGAATTGCTCATGGATAATGTCTAACTATACTTAACTAAGATCTTATGCATTGAAGAAAAGTTGACAAGGGGACAACTTGTTAGGAGCAGGAATGGAATCTGGGTATGTAAGGAGACAAACTTGGAAGACTTTGGATGTGTGTCTTGTCCCTGGAATAACTTCTGCCTCTGATCTCATAGCAAGAGGGAAGCTTCTGGTGGGGTAAGGAAAAGGAGTGCTCTTCTCTCACCTGAAGGTACCAGTTACCTCTCCATCTTTTCTCCAATCTTTTCCATAATGGTATTTCAGGTTAATCAGTTGGATAGTAGGAGACAGCTCTGAAGACT
The DNA here is from genome assembly GCA_963574415.1 of Tarsius wallacei. Taxonomy (NCBI): domain Eukaryota; kingdom Metazoa; phylum Chordata; class Mammalia; order Primates; family Tarsiidae; genus Tarsius; species Tarsius wallacei. Next base: position 21,927 of record CAUYQG010267595.1, read on the forward strand.
GTGTTTTTCTCCCCAGCCCACTCTCTTCTTTCCTCTGATGGGAAAGCTGAAAGCTGATATTTCTTGAGAAATGAATCCTACTTACTCTTCCACTGGGGCACTTGCTCATGCCTGCAAGTCATTAGGATACCCATCACGCTCAAGAAGCCTAAATATTAATGGGTGCTTGACCTAGGCACTGGGGGTCACATAACTCTTATTATAAAACAGAGAAGAGAATGCAAAAAGACAGTGGAAAACATCACTAAGGAAGCACATGGTATATGCATTAAGCAGTGTCTTTACCATAGAGATGACTGGGGAAGGTGAACTTGAGGAGCAAGAATATCATAGTTTGGTTCCAGACCTTTAATTCTCAACTGCAAAAATCCCTTTGGTCAATCTACTAATGGTATGGAGATGGTGGCATTGTAGCATCTTTGTTCTACTCCTCTTTTAAACTTCATCTAAATGAGAAAAGGGGACAAGAAGTAGAGGGAACATAATCCTTTGTCAATGAAGAAAGAAACTGCAACAGCATCACATCACAAACTATGACACATTCCTGGCAAACATTAAGAAGTCTAGACTGAGGTGAGGGAGTAAGCCAATGGCTGATACCTGCTGCCTCAAACCCTGAGAAGGATATGAATTTTTCCAAAAGTATTTGTCAACATCAAGAAAAATGTATCCAATGATTTTTAGAGGACTAAGATCTAGTTTCATGGATGGGCCATGGGAGAGGTGGAAATGTTCTTTCTCTGTGAGATGTCTACTGCTTGTAGTAGGTCAGGGTAAAAATAAGCTGCTATGGGGGTAGTGTGTTTCTGTTTACTGCGACTGGGTCTCCTACTCAAGGAAGATTTCCAGAGAGAAGTAGGCAAAAGGATGGGAAAGGACAGACAGCCTGCTCACAGCCCTGGAGACACGTGCCCTAAAGAACTTGCCTGTGAGAAACACTGGTCAGGAGAACAAGACCTAAGGTAGGTGTGCTTTTAGGGTGAGGAGCTTAAAGGTCATAGGGAAAAATACCTGAAAATAAAGACAGAAAGATACTATGCTGGTTTGAGGTAACTGCCCAAAATGAAATGGAAAAGTCAACTATAAACAATGATTGCAAAATAGATGATAGATATGGAAGACAAAGGAAACCCCCATATCCATAGTTACTGTAACAGGAAAATAGAATGAACTAGTCAAGGATATCATGGATGAAACTTTCCTAAAATAAGGAAATATATAGAATGAATATTCCAGAAAAAATGATATACAATGTTAACACTGAAATATATCCTGGGGAAGTCATTGAACTCCAAAAATAAAGAATCATAAGGGACCATAAGTAGAAATATTTCTTTGAAAAATTTGAAAGAATTTTTTATAGAGACAGAGTCTCACTGTCACCCAGGCTGGAGTATAGTGGCATGATCATAGCTCACTGCAACCTTAAACTCCTGGTCTTAAGCAACCGTTCTGCCTCAGCCTCCTGTGTAACTGGGACTACAGACATCACCACACCTGACTAAGTAGAAATATTTCATCATTCAACAAATATTTTTGAGAGCCCACTATGTGAACTTTTTCAGTGTAGGGCTTGGGTTCGAAGGACTGGAAAACAGAAAATAAGCAAGCAAACATATAGAGTATTAGAATGATCTTTTTGCCCTCTAAGAGGCTACCTATCTATATTTTGCACATTTGAGTTGAGTAAGTGCATGGATAGATGTCCAGGATGGTGTTTACCAAATGTTAAAAATCTTGATTCCTAAGCAGAAAGGTTTTGCTCCTTTGTGTTTTTACTCATCACTTGAATATTTCATAATGAGCTGTACTTAAAAAGTCCAAATAAAAGCATTATTTAAAACTTATAAATAAAAGCATAGTGTCAGAGTCTGTGACATAATAAGAAATATATATTGGGTCTCTACTGGTTCTTGTCACAGAGCTTCTAAAACCTTTGTAACTTCTTGAGTGATAAGGGTGATAGGAACATCTTTTGTTACAATTTTTGTTTTTTGTCTCCAGTTCCTGGCAACAGAACTTCTAAAACCCTTGGAATTTTCTGAGTGATTGGGGTGAGAGGAGTGTCTTCTCCATAATGAGCCCCTTTCAGCCATACTTGAGTTTATGCTAATGAGGTGACTCTTAGTGGGCTCCTGGGGAACTTCAAGATGGGAGCTAGTTGCCCAAGCACCAGCCTTGTGATTAGAAGGTTGAAACTTTCGGCCCTATCCTCCAACCTCTAGTGAGAGGAGAGGGTTGGAGGTTGAGTTCAATCACCAGTGGCCATGATCAGTAACGCCTGTGTAATAAAGCCTCAGCTAAAACAAAACAAAACAACAACCCCATAAGCAATGGGATTTGGAACACTTCCTGGATGGATTCACCTAGAGAGGACATGGAAGCTCTGAGCACCTTCCCTATACTTTGCCCTATATATCTCTTCACCTGGTTGCTCCTTTGTATCTTTTACAATAAAGGATTTCCCTGAGTTCTGTGAGCTGTTATAGAAAGTTACTAAACCTGAGAAGGGAGTGGTGGGAATCTCCAATTTGTAGCCAAATCGTACATAAACGTGGGTAACCTGGGAATCCATTACTTGGAATTGACATCTAAAGTGGAAGGCAGTCTTGTGGGACTGAACCCTTAACCCGTGGGGTCTGTGCTAACTCTGGGTCATTAGTGTCAGAATTAAATTGTGGGACACCCAGTCAGTGTCTACAGAAAACTGGAGAATTTCTGGGTGTAGAAAAGTCACACGTTTGGTGTCAGACATGTTGCATAAGTAGAGACAAGCAGTTTTTTGTTTGTTTCAGAGCTAGTTGGCCCCCTTTCAAGCCCTGAACTAGTTTCTCCTCTGCTCCTTATGCAGTACTCCACAAGGTGGTATGGCCAAGATGGTAAATAATTTACATATCTACAGATTGTGTGGATTGAACTAGAGGCAAGGAAATGAGACATTATCTGGTAGAGTTGATGGATCACAGGATAATATGCTCTTTTTCCCTCTGGCTTTTATTATTTAGGAATAAAACCCTTCAGGTCAATCTCTCTGTGCCATGGATGGGGCCAAAATTCAGAGGTTAGGAAACAATTACTGCCTACAGCATGCCAGCTAGTAGGGAGGACTTGCAGAAGACTGTCTTTTTCATATTTCCTTAGAAATCACTGGCCTATCTCCCCTAGGAAAACATTAAGTGTTTTGACCATGGAAACAAGGTTGACTGAGGACCAAATGGTCAATTTGTTGACTGTCTACTATGTGGCAGATACACCATTTCATTTCCGAACACTATGGAACGGGAATATCATTTTGTAGATGAGGAAACTGAAATTCAGAGAGGGTAGATTGCCCGAGGTTACAGTTATGCAGTGGCAGAACCAAGAACTGAAACCAGGTCTGTCTGAAACCAGTATCTCATTGAAGAGTCTTTTTTTTTTTTTTTTTGAGTTGGAGTCTCACTCTGTCGCCCAGACTGGAGTGCAGTGACCGCTCCCGGCCACTGCAGCCTCGACCTGCTGGGCTCCGGTGATCCTTCCGCCTCAGCCTTCCAAGTAACTGGAACTACAGGCGCGTGCTACCATGCCCGGCTAATTTTTTTGATTTATTGTAGAGATGAGGTCTCGCTTGCCCAGGTGGGTCTCGAACCCGCGGGCTCAGGCAATCCACTCACCTCAGCCTCCCAAAGGCATGGGATTACAGGCTGAGCCACCGAGCCCGGCTTGAAGAGTCTTAAGACAAGAAAGACTGCCCACAGTGGTTAAGTTTACTGGATGTCTAAATCCTTCTGATTTTATAGTCAAACCAGTTTAAGAGCTACCAGGAGTGGGAAGAACAAAGACTTTGGTTGGTGTTTCCAGCATCCCTTATAAATATCAGTCAACAAGTCTTGTAACACATGAGCCAATGACTGGCTAAGGGGTTCCTTGGTGGCTTGAACCATTTTGGGAGCGAGAGACCCATGAGTCAGGAAGACAGTGAACTGGCTTGGCATCTGCTCAACTGTCTACCTGCAGATGCCAAGATTCAAATGCTAAGTGGAACACTCAGGCAGTATTTGTAATAATACAAACTGGAAACAGGCCAGGCTCAGTGGCTCAGCATGTACTTCAGCACTTTGGGAGGCTGAGGCGAGTGGATTGCCTGAGCCACAGGTTTGAGACCTACCTGGGCAACTTGGCAAGACCTCATCTCTACAATAAATCAAAAATTAGCTGGGCATGGTAGTGCGTGCCTGTAGTTCCGTATACTTGGAAGACTGAGGTGGAAGGATCGCCAGAGCCCAGCAGGGCGAGGCTGCGGTGGCCAGGAGCATGACACTGCACTCCAGTCAGGGTGACAGAGTGAGACTCCAACTCAAAAAACAAAAAACAAAAAAACTGGAAACAAACCTAAATGTGCATCAGAGAGGGAATGGTTAAATTAACTACAACCCATTTAGGCAGTCATGAATTTGAATAATAATAAGCCCTACATGCTAATGTAGAATGATCTCCAAGATATATGGGTAAGTATAGAAACCAAGATTAAGACCAGTTTTTTCCTTATGCTCTCATTTATAAAAATGCACACACATACACACACACATACACACACACACACACACTTATATATACTAGACTGAATGACATGACATGTCTGCTTATGTAGGTCAAACATGTTTTAACAATGGCCATTTCATATGGTTCAATCTACTATACAGATGTTTCCTCAACCTATGATGGTGTTATGTCCCAATAAACCCATTGTAAGTTAAAAATATCATAGGTCACAAATGCTTTTTTTTAGTTTAGAAATATACTTCACTAATATGTCATGAGCACATCAGATAGAAGTATATTCTTGTCTACTTTGACATTTTTTGCTACCATAAAACATACACCAATCTATCATACAAAGTAAACTTAAAATTTATGCACTTATAGGTTATACATGGCACCACTAGCAGTTGGGAAATGTGTAAATAAATGTAAAGATGCAGTATTAAACTGATAACTGCATAAAATTAGATAAGACACAAAGTGTATCAGTCAGTAATTTTGGTCACAAATGCTTTTAATACACCCAAGTTACTGAACATTATAGCCTAGCCTAGCCTATCTTATATGTGCTCAGAGCACTTATATTAGCTTACAGTTGGGCAAAATCTTCAAACACAAAGCCTATTTGGTAATAAAGTGTTGAACACTTCATGCAGTTTATCAATTAGTGTACTGAAAGTGAAGAACAGAATGGTTGTGTGAGTATTTGAAGTACAGTTTCTACTGAATGTGTGTTGCTTTTGCACCATCACAAAGTCAAAACATCGTAAGTTAGGGACTGTCTGTGCATGTGTAACACATATGCATATATGTTTGCTTGTATAAGCACTTAATACATAGGAAACTAGTGATGGGAAGGCATTTTGGACAGGTGACTGGGACCAAGAGGTCTGGGGTAAGAAGGACACGGAATTTGCTTCTAGGAGTATTATTTTTGTAAAATGAAAATAAGGAAAAGGAAAAAGAAGTGTACTTGACACCTTTAATCTGAGGTTATGGGTTTCTCAATTTATGACAGATTTCTTGATACAAATAACAAAAGACATGAGTCATATTTTTCATTTCCTCAAATTCTGACATAAGAAAGAATATATTTACTCTTTTATTTAGAGAACACTTTAAGCAGGAAGGATCATTTAAATAAAATGGCCTCCATTTGATTGATGAGAACATGGCATGGACTGGAGATGGGAGCAGACTTTTAAAAATGGAGGGGGGTGTCAACTCTACACACAGTTTTCTCTCTCCTCCCCGTTTCTTCCTTACTATTGACAAAAACCTCTTTCAGTCCCAATTTTTTTTTCAGGAGCAGAAGACATGATACAAGAAAACCATCAGAATAGGTAACACAAACCACAATGGACAACCAGATTTCTAACTAATTGGATCAGAGAAAAAAATATGATTTGAATTCTATGATTTTGTTGGATCATAAAGATGGTCACCTTTTGGAGTCAGAAGGCCTCTGGCTCAATTACATCAATTACAAAAATTCAACTCTTGGGAATGTCTGGGCATCAGAGAGAGTCTGGGTTGTTAAATCAATCTCAGAAGAATCGTTAGCTTCATATAGGATTCTAGCCCCAGAAATGATAAGATCCACGGTGGGTTAATGAAATGACATCAGTTTGTTCTTGCCTCCCTATATTCGTATACATGCCTTTTGGTAGTTTCCTCTTACATTGACTCTAGGCTAGATCATGTAACTTGCTTTGGCCAGTGGGACAGTAGTAAATGTGGTGTGAGCAGAGACATGAAAAGCACTTGAGCATTGTCCTTTTTGCTGCTCCTGAGATCCTGCTGAGCTGCTGCGTGAATAGCTTGCTGGAGGATGAGTGACCACATGGATCCAAGACAAGCCATTGCACACTATCAGTCTCCTGGCAACTGATAGCAGACACATAAGCATATTCCACCAAGAGCAACTGCATTTGGTCCAAGTAGGCAGAATTGTTCAATTCCGCTCAGCCCAGGGTTCTATTCCTTAGGATTGTTACTTAATAAATTACCATTGTTTTAAGTCATTATATATTGAGGTGGTTTATGATATCAGCAATATCTAAATGATACAGCATCCTTGCTTTTTAATATTTCATCTCAAGAATACCGCAAATAATTTTTGAACTCCCCAGAAGTGACATTTTACTTAATCAGCCAACTCTTGAATATCTGATTAATTAGAGGACAGAGACAGGATGAAAAACCAGAATGAACAGAAAACCCCATATTCTACAATCTGTTGAAAGAGTTCTGGAGATGATGGTGGTGATGGTTGCACAACAAGGTGAATTTTTAAGTATTTTTACATATGTTCCCGCTGGCCTGCTCAGTGTCTGGATTTGTTTGAAATTCAGCATTTGATGTCACCCTATGAACACACAAAATAGAATGACTTAAAATAATAATCATTTATTTAACTATGCCAGTGAACCGCATACTTAAAAAATGGTAAAACTTGTAAAGTTTGCACTATATACATTTACCACAATAAAAAATATAAAAGAATTATAGTATCTGTTACTAGTTTCAACTTCATTCTGTCCTAAATCAAGTAAAACAAAAAACAAAAAAAAACTAAAGACTTCTGTGGTTCTGATCTCACCATTGTGCCTTTACCATGGGTGCTAATGAGCCAAGAAAGGGAAAAAGGCGAGCAGCTGGTGGGGGTAGGGGCAGAGGCATGAGATCTGGATCATCAGTTTCTGGTTAATGAGTCAACTAGCACCAGGGGTCTACTGGAGGTGAGCACTTTTCTCTCCTGCAGTCTTTTGATCAGCTTAAATCATAATCAGCTAAGACACACTATGGCTCCTCCATTACATGAATCCAAGGTTTACTTCTTAAATACACTCCAAAGTAATATGTGACAAACCCTAATGAATGAATCTTGTTTTTGAAAATAATGTGTACTCTGCCTACTTCTAAAGAAGACTTTAAAGTGGTGAAAAGTCTGCTATGGGAGAGATAGGAAAGAGATGTTCATACCAGAAGCTGGCAGCTGCGAAGCTGTCAGGGCCCTGCCACAGTTCCTTGGTCTGCCACAGTGGTCTCCTGTAGCCAGTCCTGTGCAGGCCATTGGATTTCTGTGTCTCTCTAGTCAGGCCAGCTCAGAGACACTAGGGAGTAAGTGCCCTGGGAGTGATCCCCAACAAACAAAGGATAGGCGATGGTGACAAGGATCCAAGCTTCCTTGACCTATAGTCAGTCATCTAGACATGGCTCTACCCAGTCACTTGGTGAATGCCCAGTTGTCCTTAGAGATAACTTGTTCATTAACACACTTTGTTAACTTTTTTTCCTTCCATATCTGGCTTCCCTGATCCCTCACAGGTTGGCTCTGCTGTCATAGGAAAGAGGGTTGGGGATGGTTGTTGAATAGACAGCCAATAGCATTCTCTAAAAATGAACTTCCAGATAATTGAAGTTATCTTAACAGGTGAAGGCTTATTTTATTTTAATTATTCATATTGAAAAGTTTTGCACGGTATTTCCTGTTTTATGAATACATTTCCTTCTAGTTCCTTTAACTACCTGGAACTGGTTCTGTCCTCATCTGTGGCACGGGATCTATTCAACAGCATGGGAAACTTTCCTAGCCCCCTTGAGGACTACTTTGCTGTAGACATTGCCATCTATGGTGACCTTGTATGTTCACCTTGGCCTGGTCAGTGTCTAGATTTGTTTGGATTCCAGCATTTGGTGTCACCCATGAACACACAAAATCATGTTCTGACACGCTTTGTATATAGTTGTCTATTGCCGCATAGCAAATTATTCTCAAACTTAGTGGCTTAAGACAGCAAATATTTATTGTCTCATGAATTTTGTGAGGGCCAGGAATTTGAGAGTGGCTTAGCTGGATCATTGTGGTTCAAGTTCTCTCTACAGACTGCAGTCAAGATGTTGGAAGGGGCTGTGGTCACCTGAAAGCTTGGTGGAACTGACCATCTGCTTCCAACAGCTTGCTCACATGGCTGGTGGCTGGAGGCCTCAGTTCCTTGCCTTCCACAGGGCTGCCTATATACCTCAACATGGCAGCTGACTTCCCACAGATGGAGTGATCCAAGAGAGAAAGGCAGAAGCCAGTATGTCTTTCAGAACCTAGCCTAGAAATGACATGCCTTCACTCTGCCATGTTCTATTAGCAACACAGACCAACCATGATCCAGTGTGGGGGGAGACTACAAGAGGGCACAGACACCAAGAGAGGAGGGTCTTTGGGGCCATCTTGGTGCCTGACTACCACACTAACAATATCGCCAGCCCTCTGCAATGTTCTGAGCTTTTGTTCTGACTTTTGAAAATAATATTTATTTGTTTTTTGTCTCCCCTTATACTTTCTCCCACTTTAAAATAATTCCTTTCCTTCCTCTTTGTCATATGCCCCTTAAAGTTATCCATCCACTTAGAAGACTCTGCTAGCACTTTGCCTATATCCTCTCAGATACCATTTAACCTTTTCGACTGTGGGCCCTCCTCTGACTTTGAGGTGTCTTGAATCTTGGTCTCAGGTTAAGATATCCGTGAGATGTAACCCATGCTCTAGAGGTTCCCTGTAAGATTAGGCTCCAGCTATCCTCTTGCAGGGCTTTACTTGGGAACACAGTCTAGTCTGGCTTTCTTTTCTTGTCTTTTTACCTTCTCTTATCCCTTCCTTGTCTTCCCTGGGAGCATGTCCTTAAGAAAACACTAATGTTCTTACTCATAAGTGGGCTCTGAACACCCGTCACATTAGCCTAAGGGAGAGATTGGCAGTCGCTGGGCACTGCTGGGGGAGGCGGGAGGTTATGTGACAGCACAATGTATCTCTGGTTTATTACCAGGGTGTGTGAGGGGCAGTTGAAAGCCCAAACTTCACCTGAATGCAGCCTACTTGTGCAGTAAATCCTCACTTGTACCTCACAATTCTAAAATAAAATAAATTAAAGGAAAAGAAAAGAAAGCACTAGCTTTGGAATCCCAGTCTCAGGGTCTGCTTCTGAGGAATTTGTCCTAAGATAGCTGTTGTTCTTAGAATACACAATGTCTTTGTTTTATAAACTATTCATATGTGTTTGTAAACTTCCTCTGAAAAGGAACAAGAAAAATTTCCTTTTCAGAGTATTTAAGCTTTCAAAAGAAACAACAAAACTCAGTTAAAATAGACATACGTACCTATATTAAAATACTAAAAAGTGTACCCAAATAACAGAAAAGTGTGCTGTGCAATTATGTATCTGCTAAACCTCTCCTCACCCTCTTCTCTGCTCAAGCACCGAGTATCCTGAGCACCTAGAGAGGGTCAGAGAGTCAGACATTGTGCACTGATGACACATTAGGAGGGTCATTAACTTTTGAAGGGCATATGCTAAACCTACTCTGCAATAAGGAGCTATTAAGCTCACTTAAAACCTTTCTCTAGAAGCCCCCTGGGCTGCTTTCAAGTCGAAGCATGAAGAAGAATATCAACATTGCTGTCTCCAAAAATAGGCATGCACTTGGTTGATGACCGAGAATCCCTGATCATCCGGTACATGTTTATTACTAAGATTCCAGCTTTTCACATGATGCACAAGGTTAGGCTCAAAAGAAGCCTCCATGAGCTCATGAACGGAGTAGAAGCGACCTCTCTTACCTTTTCAGATACCTGTAATTTCTAGGTTATCTATAATATTCATGAATCACTTGTGAACTTCTTTTCTTTTCTTTTTTTTACAGAGTAGAAACCTCATAGAACTTCGTTCAGAGAAACCTGCTGACTTGGCCATGCTGATTGGCTTATAGCTATCACTAGTCAGCAAAGATTTGGAATCTCATTCCTGTTGTGACCACTGTTGCTGTTTCGGTGTGTCTCTTAAATGTGCAGTTTGTCTGGGGAGATATGTTTCCCCCACATATTCTCTGGAACTCCCTCTGAGACCCATTTACAAACCCCAAGCTGGGATCCCTCACTTAACAGTGAGATGGGTTCACCTGGAATAAATGTCTGTGTAGGAACAGCCTCCCAGCATCATTCCTTTTGGAAGCATGAACATTCCTAAGGACATGGGTGAGATTTATTCCCATGACAGCTCTTCTCCACAAAGGTCTTTGTGTGCTTAGAAGGCTGCAGGCAATGGGCCTTTCTCCAGACCTGCAGAGCCTTCTTTCCTCCTTCAGGATGGACTGTGTACCATCTCCCCTCACACCAAAAAGGTACTTTCACAGTAATTTCCAAAATGACTCAATCTTCATGAATGCTTGTGTTTTATTTCCCCCTCGGGTTTGATTGTTTCAGAAAAACATCAGTGAAAATTTCATGGAGATTTAAATTCCCCAGCAGAGTATCTTTTTTTTGTTTGTTTGACCTCTTTCCTCCCTAAGTTATATGATACCTCAGTCAGTGTCTTATTCAAACCAAACTCTTTGAACTTAGTCAACTTGGTATTTTGTTTCCTTCAGCATTCTCTCAGGCCAAGGTTACAGCCAGAGCCACAGACAATTATCCACCAAATATGTAAATTTGCAGTCAATTCAATCAAACTGGGGCTCATTCTTTTCAGCTTTTCCCTCTTTTTCCCCTTTGTTGAGCTAGACGAAATAATCAGCCTTGGATAGGCTTGTCTAAAGACCTGAAACATTCTCTCTGAATTTTTTTGAAATTTAAATGAAAGGCCAGCTGTCATTACAGGTGATTATTTCATGTATAAAGAGGTTAGTAGTTGGGAGCAGTAAAGAACAGATTTAAATAAATGGGATACATACAGATGTCCCCCACGTTGCAGGAATTTTCCTTTTTCTCTATATCATAATCTTCACAAAGGGGTAGTGGCTACCTGGGCACTTGGCTTCAGGGCACTATGATGCTATGGGCTTGGATCTCTTAAACATCCATCATTTGTTGTATCCATTTAGCCATGATACACATTGACTCACTAATAAAAGGAATTACACACACACACACACACACACACGCACACACACACCCCGTCACTCCAGGGAGAGCCTCTTTCAGAATAAAACACCACCATTTGCTTATTCAAATTCACAGACTTGCCACAAATCATTGTCCTTGGTGACTCATGCCTCCATCAGGGAGGCTGGGAACAATCTGGAAAGAGGAGGAGGAGCTCTGGCACCTCAAGAGACTTCTGGCTATCCCAGGGCTCCCGGACACTCTGCACCTACAACCAGCCGGGAGCTATCTCTGGGGGGCTCTTTCATTGAAAGAGAAGACATTCCTCAAGTTGGACATAGTCATTTTGCTACTATGTACAGGGAAACATATTCTCACTTAAAGCTGCATCTTCACCCTTTGGACTTGGACTTCATTCAGAAACAGGGAAGCGCAATTCATCCAACAAATATTTCTGAATTCCCACTTAGCTCCAGCACATGATGGAGTCAGCCCAGGATAGGACTGACTCCATCCCTGAATCCTAGGAACATGCAGCCTGTTGAGAGGAAGGTACCTGTGTGCGCGCACACTCATATGCTCCGATTGCTACACTCAGTGCATGTTTAGGTAAAGATGCTGAGGGATCTGAGAACATGGAGGAGGAAGAGGTACTGATCAGGCTCAGCTGCTACAGCAAGCAACCACATTTCAGTGGTTTATGTCACAAAGGCTTGGATGTCTGCTCCAGACCATCTGGACTGTTCCCCCCTCACTCAGGGACCCAGGATGATGGAGGTGCTACCCTTTTGTAACTGCCTCGTTGGGATCACATATGTGGCTTACTGTGGCAGTCAAAGGGAAGGACTAGAGGGCTGAATACGGGCTTGTCTCTGCCATATCCTGGAAGTGCCCATACTGGTCGGAACAAGGGAGGCTGGAAAATGAAGGGACTCACCCTAGCTAGTAGCAGAGTCACACTATGGAGGGAATTCTATCACAGATGCTTGTGGAAAGAGAGAAGGGTAGAGCAGATTTGGAAAATGGGGAGAGGGCCCATCTGTTAGAGACCTCAGGGCTGTGGGGCAGGCTGGGGTCAAGCTGTGAAGGGCTTTGACTGCTGTAGACAAGTGTGGGTTTTGTTTTCCAGACAAGGGAAGCCTGTTGATGAGTTTTGCTCAAAGAACCAGCATCAAAATCATCAAAGTTCTAGGAGTCATCATTTATTGAGTGCATCTGATGTACACCAGGCACCATGTGTATTTTATCCTCATAATAATACTTTGGGGCAGGTACTTTTTTTTTTTTTAAGACTCTACTATACAGATGAGGAAACTGAAATTTAGGGTGGTTAGAAAAACCTTTCCCAAATCACACTGCTAGTAGGCAGTGGAGAAAACCTTATTTCCTTGAAAATAATTTAGAATTGGGTGGATTTGTTGCTATCATTGTGATTCTAGGTATTAAAAGCAAAAACAAAAGCATTGCTCTGGTTCCATGTTTAAGAAAGACCAAGAGCCTGATAAGAGTCTTGTGTAGTAATGTTAACATGTGGAGGCTGTTGACTTTTATGGTAACTATAAACAAGTGAACACTACCTTAAATAAACCCTGGACAGATAAGATGAACAAAAGAGGCTGCCAAAAGAAACGAATGAAGGTAGAGAGTGAATCTGAAGACTATTCAGTTGGCCAGGGGTGTCTCCATTTTGCTTTGGAAATAAGCCAAGCAATTTACATTACAGAGCCAAGTCCAATTGCACGTGACTTTGCCACCGAATTATGTCTTGTTTCTGCACACCTTTTTTCCACGTTAACAGGGAGCTTGGGAGCTGCCCTTCCAGAAGGATCAGAGGCTGTGGGTTGTATGTTCTGTGGGCTGCTATCCCTTTGGGATGTGATTAATAGAGATAAAAATGCTTTCCCCGAGCTTTAGTGTTCAAATAGGGAAGCTGTGTATAAGTAGCAGTTCCAAAAGGAAGCACTCTTTATTCACGTGGCTTGATTTGGCAAATGCACCAGAAAAGCTATGATTTGAAGCAGGGCAGGAAGAATTGTGTCTGTAGGCATTTAGGAAGCAGCCCTGGGGTGCCTGATTCTTCACCCCCACAGACAATGGTACCCACTGTACCTCTCGAAGAGTATGGCAAACCAGCAAGCTCACTTTCTGTGACTTCCATCCAACATCTTCTCTGTCCTCTCACCCACGGACAAGGAAACCCCAGGTACCACACTGGCAAGATGCTACGAATGCTGCAGGTGCACCTGGCCCTGCGCTTTTTCCCTCTAGTTTTCAGTGACCAAACTTTGAGAGAGGAATGTGCTTGGTTCTTAACAATAACCTCCTCCCTCCAGGTGCCATATAAGCAGAGCAGATCATGAGTGACATCCAGCTACAAAGTGGCTTTTCTGTCTTTAATCCCCTTGTACTATTGAGGGAGGGAGAATGCACAGCTACCTCATATATCATCTTAAAAACGTTACATTGAATGTAATTTGACATCTTTTATTAAAGCACAATGTATGCACAGAAAAGCACGAAAATCAGCAAATTTTCTGAAGCCAAATACAATACTGTAACCAGTGCCCAGATCAAGGACCAGGACATGACCAGTCCCAAGATGCTCCCTCTGAGTACTCCCAGTTCTTCTCTCCACCCAGGGCAGCCATGGTCCCAGCTTCTCACACCATGGTGCAGTTTTACCTCCCTCTGAACTTCTACGGATGGAATTTCTTATCTGCGCACTCTTTTATGTTTGGCTTCTTCCATTTAACACCCTGTTTGTGAGCTCCACCCACATAATTATTGTTCATTCTTTCTCATGGCTGTGTAATATTCCACTGCAAACCGATTCCCACTGTGCTTTGTGGTGGATGGGCATTCCAGTGAATTTCAGTTTGGCACTGTCATGAAAGATGCTGCTGTGAGGGTTCCAGTTCATGCCTTTCATTAAGATGTCTTGCATCTCTGTTGAGTATCTGCTTAGGGACAAGGATGCTGGGTTTGTATATATCTGGCTTTAGTAGAGACTCCTGGTTTCCCAAGGTGGTTTTTGAAATTGACACCACAATGGGTTCTAGTTACTCCAGATTCTCATCACACCTAGTATTTTCCAAGTTGTATATATTTTTTTGGTTCTGCAATAGTGTTACTCTCAAAGGAAAAGGAAAGAGTAGGCCTGGGGCAAGGGTAGTTTGATTTGGTTAACATCCTAGAGAAGAACTCCACAATCCATAAGCCAATGTCCTGTCCAAAGCCCCAGCAAATGATATTGCAGTGCCACAGTCATTATTTATTAGCTTTGGTCACCCCTGCCTCCTTGAACAACACAGATGTCCTGCCTTCTAGAGGCAAGTCTGTGCAGACCACTGAGAGATTAGCCAATGGTTATGCTTCTGCAAGAGTGAGCCCACCCCTTTCCCTCCCCACCCTTCCCTCCCTCAAGGCCACCATGGAAGGCTCACAATGAAGTGACTTCTACGTCTATTTCCTAATAACTCAGCATCTCCACTGCCCGCCCGACAGCCCGCGCCCGCTCTCCTGGTGTGCACAGTGCCTTGGCTTGCTTGCCAAGACGGAGCACAGCGAAGCTTCCACATAATCATTTCCAAACATTAAAATGGCCCCATTGTCATTACAGCAGGGAGATTGAATTCGCCTCATCAAAGCGGAGTGTGACAGGTGACTCAATAGGACAGTGCCAAGCGCAGAGGCAAGAAGATTAGCAGGGCACTGATATCATTATTTCCGCCTATCACAGATTCGGCAGGGAGGCAATTGTAATTTCTGGGCTTATTAGTCTACATTCGGAGGGAAAAACCGAGTGATAAAACTCACGGTGACAGCTAGGCATTTGTGCAGCAAGTGCTGTCACGGTGACACTTAGAAAATGCCAATGTGGCTACGTCCTCATAATCCTCACTAATAGAGGTTAAAGCCGGGCACAAAGGCACCCTTATCAGTGATCAGTCCACTAATAACATTTGCATTTTTAAGTTAAATATAGTAAGTAGAGGAGTAAGTAGTTCTTTGCAGTTAGGACAATTAATTTCACACTGGAATTAGAAAGCAAAACCAAAAATTTCCAGTGGCTTCTATCTCTTCCATCGATTGCAAGAATCCTCCAAGGAAAGAGATGAATGAATGGTGTTAAGAACAATGTTACCAGCAGTATCTATTGCCTGTGAAACCGTTGATAGCAGAACATCACTAAACTCCTGAAATTAGATTTCCGCCCCCCTCCAGCCAACAGACAATGCGGCTCAAGGACTTAAAACTAACAAATGCAGCGGAAAATATCTTCACATGCTTAACATATTCCTGTCTTAATGCTCCCCATTTTGCCAGCCGGAGGTATATTAAATCACATAATCCAAAATCCAAAGAGCTGGGGAGGGAAAGGCAAGAGAATGGTGGGTGACAAGGATGGAGTGCTGCTTCTTCCAAAGGCCACTTCCCGGGAAAACCTCCCTTGCCCAGCTGATTTGCATAAATCTTCCTAATTAATATGTGTTTGTCTAGGCATTTTTCACGGCACTGGCGATGGAAAAAGAAAATTCAGGGAATTTTCTTTTCAGAGATAACATGAGAATGCTATTTTCATGGCCAAACCTTTCCCTAGCTTGGGGAAAACATTAGACTTCCAATTTTATTTTGTTGGAAGCATTTTACAGGTGGCAAGCCGTTACTTTCTCACATTTAAATAAGAGACCAATTAAGAAGACTATGTAATTCAACTCGAGTGAGTGCCACTGAATTCAATTTGTTTCAGGTCAACGAATATAACGCAAAGTTATTAACGAAAAGGTCAGGGGCTGCGTATAAAACGTATACACAGGATACAACAGGGGTAATTAGTACACATTTCAAATGTGCTGTTGTGCTGGCATATGGTGAAGAAAATCTTAACAGGATTAGATGGTAATAAATTTTTAAGTCTGTCTTTCCTCCCACCCCCTTTTATAATGAAGCTTTGAATTGGCTTGCCTTTCTCCCTCTCTGTCTCTGACTTCATCAGAGCTGAAGATTAAACATGAAGTGGTTGGTTCTGGAAGCCACACCTATCAGTGAGAGGCCTTGACCATCCCCACGGCTCAGAGCAGTGTCTACATTGAGTCTTTCACTCCATGTTGAAGAGAGTCCTGGTAACGTAGGTGGCACCCACCCCGTCAACATTCTGAGTTCAGGAATCCAACCTCCCATCTACCAAAGGAAGCCAACAGGGGAGGATGGGAAATGGCATGGTTTTGATCTTCATTTTGTGTAGGAAGGAGAAAAATGGAATGGGAAGATTTATCTTTCCAAACTCTCCATATATTGTTTAAAAACCTCCTGCTGTTGAACGCATGGAGAAACACCACTCTGGGCCCTGCGGGGGTATCACACCTCCAGTGCAGGCTCAGCGCATGCACTTCTGGATACAGAGGGCGGCGCCTCGCTGTGCTGTCTGTCCCAAGGGTACCAGTCACCTTCTCCAGGAAGAGGGGAGCAAGGGAGGCTGCAGGGCTCCCAGCGATCCCATCTACCAACACACAGGCACAAACAGGAACGAGAGGAGTTTGATGTATCAGTTCCCCAGAGGCTCAGGTGGGCTGGATACACTCCCTTTGGCCATCATCCCTCACCTGTCTCACTTCCCCCTTGCCCACCGGCATTTCCTGGTGTTGCCTCCCACAGAAACTACCTTCACTCTGCTTGTCTCAGGGTCTACTTCTGGGAAAAAAATCAAAAGAAGAGATGATCAGGAAGTCCAGGGAAAGGAAGAGGGAAAGGTGGCTGGCCTTCATCTGGCGTGGGAGCCGCTGTCCACTTGCCATGCCCAGAGGACAGCATATTCTTAATCTAGAGTGACTAAGTCAGGGGGCCTCCCCATCCCAAGTCCCAGGGGCCCCCAGCAGAACTGGCTTGATTGTGGGTACACTCTGAATTGGCTCCTTCCCTCCCCTGGCCAACTACCCCACTTCCCGACTGGTGTGTCCTGGGATTGCCTGCCAAATAAGCAGCTTGCACTTTTTATGCACTTTTTCTGTGCTGCCCCTAATTCATATGTTGAATCTGATCCCCAATGCCATGGCATTTGGAGGTGGGGCCTTTGATGGGTGACCAGGTCATGAGGACTCCACCATCATGAATGGAATTGTACCCTTATCGAAGACTTTAGCTTCAAGTGGGGGAGGTAAAGTGACTCTTCTCTATGGTTGAGTTGAATACCTCCATGGTATGGGCAATTAACGTGCTTGTTCACACACCCACAGCACAGATGGAAGGCTGATAAACACATTTCCATAAAGCTGTCTGCCTAGCACCAAAAAGGGAAACGGATGTGCTTGGTCTGTCTCTCTCAAAATTATAGGGACATTTGTGATATTGGCAAAATAATTAATATTCCAGTTTTTGCATCTGTTACATGGGCATAAAAGACCTAACTGTTGGGGATTGAATAAGCTGTTGCATGCAAAATGCCTGGAACATACAAAATGCCTCTCACATTAATGAGAGTCATGATTTAATATTTAGACCTTTGAGCCAGGCACAGTGGTTCACACTTGTAAACCCGGCACTTTGGAGGCCTGAGGCAGGAGGATCGCTTGAGACCAGGTTTGAGACCAGCCTACACAACACAGCAAGACCTTATCTCTACAAAAAGAAAATAAAAGAAAAGAAAAAATAAAAAGAGGGGAACCCAAAAAACCCTGGAATTTTCTTTGGGAGGGCAAGACCCTTATAGTACAAACTTCCCCTGCTACATGAGGAACCCATCAGCGTCAGTGTACCAGTTGATGTTGCAACAGGCTGCGCTCAGCTTCAGTGAATTTTTTCAGAGATTCTTTCAAGTGTTTGCCCATTTCATGATGGGTGGTTTATGAGCACACCTGCCCACACTGTGCTGAGTATTCAGCAGTTTTTGACCAAAAACTGCATGACCTCCGTGCCCCACCCTTCTTATTCACCCTATCTCGCCCTCAGTGACTTTTTGTTTCCCCAGATGAAAAAAGTCATCAAAGGGAAACATTCTAACAATGAGAAAGAGGTGAAACAAAAAAATGGCAGAAGCACTAAAAGACATCATAATTGATGAGTTCAAAAACTGTTTTGAGCAGTGGAAAAAGCATCTCAACAGGTGTATTGCAACAGATAGAGAGTACTTTGAGGACGACTGAAGTTTACACCTGTAAGAATACACAATTTTTTATAAATAAATTCCAGGTTTTTTTATGTACCCCCTCATATGATGGCTTATCTATTCACCTACAGAAAGATATTTTGATTGCTTCTGAGTTTTGGCAATTATGAATAAACCTGCTATGAACATTTGTGCACAGGTATTTGTGTGGACATAAGTTTTAAATGCATTTGGGCAAATACCAAGGAACATGATTGCTGGATCATATGGTGAAACCATGTCTAGGTTTATCAGAAACTGCCAAGTTGTCTGTCTCCCAAAGTGGCTGTGCCATTTTGCAGAATTCCTACCAGCAATGAATGAGAGTTCCTGTTGGTCTACATCCTCACCAATCTTTGGTGCTGTCAGTGTTTTGGACTTTGAACATCCTATTAGGTATGTAGTGGTATCTCACTGTTGTTTTAATTTGCAGTTTCCTCATGGCATATGATATGGAGGACCTCTTCATAGACTTTTTTCTGCCATCTCTATATCTTCTTTAGTGAGGTGTCTGCTCAGATGTTTTGTCCACTTGGTTATTTGTTTTCTTATTGTTGAGTTTTAAGAGTTCCTTATATGTTTTAGAGACAAGTCCTTTATCAGATATGTATTTTGCAAATCTTTTCTTCTGGTCTGTGGTTTATCTTTTTATTCTCTTAACATGTCTTTTTTAGAGCAGAAACTTTTAATTTAATGAAGTCCTACCTCATTATCCATTTTTTTTCTTTCAGGGATCCTACTTTTAGTGTTGTATCTAAAGGCTCATCACCAGATCCCAGGTCACTGAGATTTTCTCTACATTATTTTCTAAAAATTTTTATAGTTTTACATTTTACATTTAGGCCTATGATTCACTTTGTGTTAATTTTTGTGAAAGACGTAAGGTCTGTGTGAGGTTCTCTCTCTCTCTCTCTCTCTGTGTATATATATATACACAGAGAGAGAGAGAGAGAGAGAGAGAGAGAGAGAGAGAGAGAGTTGTTCCAGCACGATTTACTGAGGAGACAATCTTTCTCCACTAAATTGTCGTGCTCCTTTGTCAGAGATCAGTTGGTTATAGTTGTGAGCATCTCTTTCTGGGCTCTTTATTTAGTTCCATGGATCTATTTGTCTGTTCCTTCACCAACACCC
>CAUYQG010267601.1:0-17113 GCA_963574415.1 Tarsius wallacei
AATTTCTAATTTTCTGTATAAGGGACTGACATGTTGCCTTTAATGGTGGCAAATTCATTTTTTTTTTTTAGCACAACCATGGACTTGTGGGATTTAATTTTATTTCCAGTTGTCTTATTATATAAACTTCTCTATTTATACAGTCTACTTTTAAATTATATATATATCTGAGTCGGAGTCTCGCTCTGTCGCCTAGGCTGGAGTACAGTGGCATGCTGAAGGCCACCACAGCCTCGACCTGCTGGGCTCAGGCAATCCTTCTGCCCCAGCCTTCCAAGAACTGGAACTACAGGTGTGCACTACCACGCCCGGCTAATTTTTGATTTATTGTAGAGATGAAGTCTTGCCAAGTTGTCCAGGCTGGTCTCCAACTCCTGGGCTCAGGCAATTCTCTCATCTCTTCCTCCAAAAGTACTGGGATTATAGGTGTGAGCCACTGCTCCTGGCACTTTTAAATAATATTTACCACTGTGTGTATAACATTAAGCCCTCTGTTCAACATTCAATTTCTGCTTCTGTTCAAGGTACACGCTTCTATTTCTGCTTTTTCTTCCTTGTTACTATGATTTTCTAATATTTTACCTTTACAGAGAGAGTTATTATTTGTGCTTTGATCAGACAACTATCCTATCCCTTATAAAAACTTTAAAATGAGAAAAAAAGGTTTGTACTTTTTCTAATATTTATTTCTTGTGCTTTTGGCTTTTTAAAAATCAAATTTAAAGTTTTCATATGGTATGATTTTACTTCAAACTTCAAACTTTCCTTTTATATTTTTTGTAGTGCACACCTTCTCCTCATGAATTATCTCAGCTTTATTTGTCTGGAACTTTCTTGCTTTCATCTTTTTGAGGACCATGTTCACTGGATAAAAAATTCTAGGTTTTTCATTGTTTTCTTTTGGCATGTTAGAGGTATTTTGTTGCCTTCTTGCTTTCTGTATTTCTCATGAGGGTTCTATGGTCACTCTTTGTTCCTCTGCTAATCTGCCTTTTCCCTCTGGTCTTACATTTTCCTCTGTATCACTGGTGTATAGAAATCTAATGGCCACATGTCTCAGTGAGGTTCTGTGTGTGAATGTAGGATGTGTCTCATTCTTCTGGGACTCTCAGTGCACGTGTGCTGGTTTGCTCTGTTCACATGCTCAACCTCTTCTTTGTGCTTTTGTCCAGTTGCTTTTCTTCTGTATCTTCATATTCATTGACCTTTCTTCTTATAGTGTCTAATCTAGTGTTAAGTCTGGTGAATTTTTTATTTCAGACGTTTTATTTTTTAGCTTTTATTTTATTTATTTATTTATTTATTTATTTATTGAGTTGGAGTCTCACTCTGTCTCCCAGACTGGAGTGCAGTGGCTGCTCCCGGCCACCGCAGCCTTGACCTGCTGGGCTCCGGTGATCCTTCTGCCTCAGCCTTCTGAGTAGCTGGAACTACAGGTGCGCGCCCGGCTAATTTTTGATTTATTGTGGAGATGAGGTCTCGCCAAGTTGCCCAGGCGGGTCTCGAACCTGCGGGCTCAGGCAATCCACTCACCTCAGCCTCCCAAAGCGCGGGATTACAGGCTGAGCCACCAAGCCCGGCTTTTTTTTTTTTTTACTTTTATAATGAGTCAGGGTCTTATTCTGTCACCCAGGCTAGAGTGCAATGGCATCATCATGGCTCACTGCATCCTCCAACTCGTGGGCTCAGGCAATCCTCCTGCCTCAGCCTCCTGAGTAGATGGAAGCACTGCACCCAGCTAATTTTTGGGTTGTTGTATAGATGAAGTCTCACTATGTTACCTAGGATGGTCTCCAATTCCTGGTCTCAAACAATCCTCCTACCTTGGCCTCCCAAAGTGCTGAGATTACAGACATGAACCGCTATAGATGACCACATTTATTTTTTAAATCTTTTTAAATTTTTTGGCTGCATCCCACAAATTCTTACATTATTCAGTTAAAATATTTTCTTATTTCCCTTGGGATTTTTTTCTTTGGTCCAAGGGTTATTTAGAAATATGTTGTTTAAGGCTGGGTACAGTAACTCACGCCTGCAGTCCTAGCACTTTGGGAGTCAGAGGCAAGAGGATAACCTGAGTCCAGGAGTTTGAGGCCAGCCCAGTCTTGAACTCCTGGGCAACTTGGCGAGACCTCATCTCTACAATAAATTTTTTAAAAATTAGCTGGGTGTGGTGAGGCACGCCTGTAGTTCCAGCTACTTGGAAGTCTGAGGCAGAAGGAGTGCCTCAGCCCAGTAGGTTGAGGCTGCAGTGGCCGTGAGTGTGCCACTGCACTCCAGCCTAGGCAACAGAGTGAGACCCCAACTCAAAAAAAAAAACCATGCTTAGATTTACCTATTAAATGGTTATATATAATACCATCATAATACAAATGCAGACAGAGAAGAAACATCTTGTAATAACATGTTATGTTTAAGAGGAATTAAAGATGTAAAAAAGACTAGATATTGCAGTATGAGCTGTTTTCTTTTCTTTCTTTCTTTTTTTTTTTTTTTTGAGTTGGAGTCTCACTCTGTCGCCCAGAGAAAAGCCTTTTCACTGGGGCTAACCAACCCTGTTATTACAGGTCTCCTCCGGCTTCCCTGGTGAGCTTTGGGAATTATTCATCACATGACTCCCTGCTGGTTGCTCTCTGCCCAGCCTGTGTTTGTTTCTCCTGTGTATTTGCAGCAGAGTTGTCAGTCAGTTTCAAGGGATCCACGTGCAGATTTTGTGAGCTCTCTCCTCTCTGGCACTTTGCCCATAAAGTCCACTTCAACCACATCAGCTTCTCCAACCTCTGATCTTTTTTTCTTCAATACAACAAGACCACCATGTTCTGCTTGGGCTCACCCTACCTTTGTGGAAATCTAGAAGGTGCTATAGAGAGAAGGCTGGGCAACAACTGGGCTCATCTCGTGCAGTCCTTTCTCTAAGGGACCATAGTCCTGCACTGCCTGTTGTCCAGTTAATGAAAATTGTTCCATATTTTCTGTCCAGCATCCTATTGTTTGAAGTGGGAAGAGACAGGCCTGGTGACAGTTGCTCTGTCATGGCCATCAAGTGACATTTTAAGAATTTATTTAGAGCTCTCGTGTTCGAGACCCACCTGGACAACTTCGTGAGACCTCATTTCTCAATAAATCAAAAAATTAGCCAGGCATTTTAGCGCACGCCTGTAGTTCCAGCTACTTGGAAGGCTGAGGTGGAAGGATCACCGGAGCCCAGCAGGTTGAGGCTAGTCTGGGCGATGGAGTGAGACTCCAACTCAAAAAAAAAAAAAAAGAATTTATATATTTTTCAGTCACAGGGATTTTTTAAATGTATATATAATTGCATTAGATCTACTTTCGTTTGTTACTGTTTATTATGTTCAGATCACTTGGCCCACCTTCTTTTATCCCCAGCTTCAAATGCCAATGAATATGTGGGGGGGTTAATGCTAGACCCAGTTAGGACTCATCTTGGCCTTTGTCCTTTCCTGTCATCAGGAAGAGAATGCAGATCGATCTTGGCTAGAATGAACAAGGCTTGCTATTTAAAACCATAAGTGGATCAGGGCCAGCCACAGAGAAGGTGGAATTAATGCATACACAGAGGGTCCTATGGAGGAAGCGCCAGTTCCCAGGCTGCCTGGTTTGTGGCCGTCTGAGGCCAAGTGAAGGATGAATCAGTACTTTTTGTGTGTCAGTGACAAAGGTTTACTTTGTTTTAAAACCAGTAGGTTAAATTAACCAATGTGGTTTCTTTCTGAAAGTAGCTTCTGTTGAATATTGCTTGTATGCCCAAAAGCAAGGCCATGTTTCTGATGTGGGTGCACATGGTCTGCAGTGGGAATCTGGGTCTGATCTGATTGTGTGGTCCTCCTCCCCTGCACCTGGGTTTGGCTCTTGCCTTCCTCTTCCTCAGCCTTTGTTTGTACCTCTATGCCCTCAGGCACAGTGCTACTCAAAGTAGGGTCCACAGACCTGCCACTCTGCAGATAGGATCAGAGTGAGGGAGGTACTGGGTATCTAGGGACATGGGTGGCAGATGGGTAGTACTGTGGCATTTGGTAGTGCTTTACAAAACCTTGGTGTCATGGCATGGAAATAGAGGCAGTTAATAGCTTGTCCGTCCTCACAGTTGAGGAGCCCTGCTCTCATGCATCCTCCTCTATCCTCTAATGGCGTCTCTTCAGGAGAGATCACCAGGTGGTAAACTCTGGGCCTTGTATTTTTTAAATGTCTTTATTCTTGCCTTCCTGTGTGATTAGTAATTTAGCTGGGTTTAGGCTTCTAGACTCCAAATCATTTCCCCTCAGATTTAAAAATCATTGTGTATTACTTGGTTATTTCTCTGTAACAAATTACCACAAATTTAACAACTTTAAACATCCCCCATTTATTACCTCAGTTTCTGGAGCCAGGGGTCTGGGCATGCTCAGCTGAGTTCCCTGCTCAGAGTCTCTTCAGGATGGAATTGAGTGTCAGCCAGGCATCAGAGGCTCGGGTCCCCTTCCAGACTCTTTGTCGTCTTGTGGGCAGACTTCAGTGCTTGCAGTTGTGGGGCCAAGGTATCTGTTTCCTTGCTAGCCACCAGTCAGGGTCACTCTCAGCCCTAGAGGTGCTCCCAGGTCTTGGGAGTGTGCCCTCTCCGGGGACCCTGTCTCAGGACAGCTTCAAGGCCAGCAGGGGACTCTCCCTCCAGTCTTACACAGTGCCATATCACCAGATCACCTGAGACAAAAGGGACATTTCCACACTGTTCGTGTTCTAGAGTTCTGCCCCTACATTGCCCCGCCACCTTTTAGCCCCAGTGTTGCAGGTGAGAGATCTAAGACCTGTACGATTTGTGTTCTTTTTTTTCTTATAAACCTTTGGGCTTTTCTTTTCATCCTTGGTACTCTCCAGTCTCTCCTCAGGGTGTCTGTATATGGGTCTTTGAAGCATTTAGCACTGATGAGTTCTTCTGGTCTGAGTGTGTGGGCCTTCGACCCCTGTACACGGGCATGGCACTTGCCCTCCTCTTCCTCAAAACCAGCCTTTGTTTTAGCTTTCTTCCATCTGAAGACTTGTGTCTTTGTGCGGCTCTGGTGGATTTGCGCGTTTGCTTTCTTGATGATTTTGTCCCCTCCATTCTGATCTGTCCAGCCCAATCAGAAGACAGATGTTGGTCTGAGTCTAACTTCCAGGCCTCCTAACTTTTTCCTATCCCTCTGTCCCTTTGCACTACATTCTGGAGGGTTCTCTTTCTCTTTGCTCTTCCAACTTGCTATTTGCTCTTTGACTCGATTTGCTCTATTCTAGTTGTTTGCTTTTCATAGCTGAAAATCCTCTCAAATTTCTCTGTGTGTGATCATTTATCTTATTTTTGAAGTTTGTGGGCTTTTTCCCTCTCTCCTTACATGCTGGTTTTGCTGCTTCCTGAGATGATCATCCTCTTTCATGATATTGTATTTTCTCCAATATCTGAGAATCCTTGGCTTCTGCTCATCCCTGTACTGGTGTCCCCATGTGCCTGTCCCTAGGACCCCTTGAGTACATTACAGGCCAGCCCTGGCCCCTGGAGGCCAGCCCTGGCCCCTGGAGGCCAGGAGAAACACACTGTAGCTTCACATCACCCTTCACACCCAGTTGCACCTCTGCTTTTCACGTGGAAGGAAACATTAACATTGGGTGGTTGGATATGTCTTTAGGTACAAGCAGCAGCTGTCCCTGGCAGTCGAAAGGGAACGGAACCTAGAGCGTGATCAGGTGCAGCTTGGCCTGGACTGGCAGCGCCGCTGTGACAACGTTGAAAGGGACCAGATCCAGAAGTCAGAGGCTTTGATTCAGGGTCTGACCATGGCGAAAGATCAGGTGTGTGTAGCCACCATGTTGCATGGGGCCTTCTGGGCGCCTTCGGCAGGAGGCAGGGCGGGCGATGCTCAACAGGATTGTGGCAGGAAGGGCTAGGCTTTCACCAAATTTTATTTTATTTATGTATTTATTTATTTTTTTCTTGAGTTGGAGCCTCATTCTGTTGCCCAGGCCTGAGTACAGTGGCACAATCAGAGCTCACTGCAGCCTTGACCTCCTGGGTCCAGATGATCCTTCTGCCTCAGGCTCCCAAGTAGCAGGGACTACAGGCCTGTGCCACCATGCCTGACTAATTTTTTAATTTTTTTAGAGATGAAGTCTTGCTATGTTGCCTAAGCTGGTCTTGAACTCCTGGGCTCAAGCAATCCTCCCACCTCAGCCTCCCAAAGTGGTGGGATTACAGGCATGAGCTACTCACTGTACCTGGTCCAAATTATTTTTTAAATGTGAAAACACTAAACCTCATTGAGCAGTTTGATGTATAGCAACAAAAATTACAGGAATAAAAAATACGTTCTTTATCCCCTATCTACCAGGCTTTCATGGTGTATCACTGCATGAACTGTTTCTCCATGAATAAGCTACATGATTTCAGTGGTGCTGGCAGGGCCCAGGCCGGGCAGGGAGAGTGTGTGGCTCTTTCCACAGCAGGAACACCTGGTGCTCTGAGTCACATGCACCTGGTTCCTGTGGCTTCTCTCGCCTGCATCTGCTGTCCCATCCTAAACTGGATAGGAAGCTACCCTGAGGGCCATAGATGGACTGAATCTGAGCATCTTCCCAGGTTGCTGCTAAGCTGCAGGAGACAGAGCGGGCACTGCGGGAGCAGGAGGTAGTGCTGAAGGCCTTGGCCTTGGAGCGAGACCAGGCTGTGCAGGCCCTGAGGATGCATGGGCTTCCTGGACAAGGGGCACAGGTGAGCATACCTCCTTGGCACACCCTCCCCACAAAACTCCTTGCTGGCTGCCTTTCCCTCCAGCTCAGTGGCAGCAGTGGCAAAATAATACCAAATCCCCAAATCCTACCAAAACTGGAGATAAATCTTTCAGTTGTGTTCCTCTTTAAATGGCTGTTTGCACAAACAATACTAAGTCTGAAGCTTTAAAGAGTTAAAATGAATACATATTCAGAATTTTCTTTATATTTTTCTAATTTGAAAGCTCTAAAAATCCCAAATCCAAATATTACAAGATTTCAGACATCAATGTAAGACTGTTGTTATGGTATTTGTCTCAGGACTGTCATAGCAGGTCATTTTGTTGTAGTAATCTGTCATTGCAGCTCCTGGTTTTGTTTGGCAGTGACATTAATGGTCAGAAGTTAAGTATTTAGCCTTGCCATGGTCCGCCTCAGACCTCGATGTCCCTCAACTCATTTCATCTTGGAGGTTGCACCATGGCCACTGAGATGCAAGAACACTTAGGAACTTGACTGAACTGTCACAGCTTGTCAGGGCAGAGCTGGGTACATGGGCAGAGGGGCTCAGGGTGGGGGCAGAAGGACCAGCAACAGCAGGAGGCTAAGAGGGAGAGAGGGCAGGGGGAGCCCAGCAAGGAGGCCTGTCCCAGAGCTGCAAAGGGCTTTTTTTCCACATGGGGTAAGGTGTAGTCACACACAGTCAATGCACAGATCTCAAAGGCACAGGTCAGTGGGTTTGACAGGTGAACGTGACCAAGCACCCTCCCTCTAACAAGATACAGGGACCTCCAATCATTCTATCCTGTGCCCCCTCCTATTGGTCCCACTCCCTGCCCAAGGCAGTGCTGTTCTGAGTTCTCACCCCATTGATTAATTTTCTTCTCATGGCCTGCCTTGTCATGGAGAACCTAAATGGGCAGGTTTCTCTAAGAGTGCCGAGGCAGCCATGAGCGCGTGAGACCCAGATCTTCACTGATGTGAAGAATGTTTGCAACTTGTCCTTATTCAGCATCCATTCTCCTAAACATGTACAGAGCCGGGACCCCTGTTTCTCCTCTCAGGAATGTTCAGTTCTGGGTACAAAGTCAAGTGAACACACTGAGACCCTGTGTCACCAGAACCGAGGCTGGTAAAGGTACAGGAGCCCCAGCCAGGGAAGGGTAGGGCAAGTGGTAGGAGGACCTGCAGGTCACAGCAGGAGGGATAGGATACTCACGGGGAGAGGGCTGGGGATGCTAGTGGCCCCACCACATCATCCCTGATTATGGAGTCAAACAATGTCTTCATCTTTAAAATTTGAAATAATGCTTCCCACCCTGCTGGCTGCCTTAGTTTGTGGTGCTAATTTGGGGAAATTCAGTGTGCTACAGGTGTCCAGAATGAAATCTCAGGGTGCAGCCACAGGAGCCTTTTCATCATTGAAGCCCAGGTCTCTCCAGTAGTACAAAGAAATAAGAGATCAAAACTCTCTCCAAAGACTCATGTCTTCACGTGTAGTGACCACACAAGCCGAGCCAAAGGTGGCAGCTGTCTTTCTCTTCACTAGGACTTTCTCACTGACTCAGTAGACTGAGCCTTAGTAGACTGAGCCTGGCACTGGCTATGGAATGCCTGTGGCAATTGTATCCCCCAAAAAGATGGGTTCAAGTTCTGGCCTCCAGAACCTCAGAATATAGTCTCAATTGGACATAAGGTTGTTGTGGATGTAGTTAGTTAAGATGAGGTGGGCCCCAGTTCAATGCCTGGTATCTGCATAAGTGGAGGGACCATGGAGACACACAGGGGAGGAGTCATGTGATGACAGATCCAGACAATGGGACAATGGGTTTACAAGCTAAGGAATGCCAGGGATTGCTGCAACTACCAGCAACTGGAAGAGACAAGGCAAATCCTCTCCTAGAGCCTCCAGAGGGAGTGCAGCCCTGCAACACCTTGATTTCAGGCTTCTGGACTTCAGAACTGTGGAAGAACAAATTCCTGTTATTTTAAGTCCCCCAGCTTATGGTCACTGGTTATAGCAGTTGCAGGAAACTCATACAGGTGTCATCTGCTGAAGGTCAGCCTAGGCCAGTTCTCAGCACAGGACCTGGTTTTAGAGTGAGGCTCAGAGGCCGTCTTAATTTGCTTCTACCTGAGGATGACCCTGGTACAAGTCTAGCATCATGGTGAATCCCAGCATGTCACATGTCCCACCTCAGTATCCCCAGCCTGTTGGGGCTCCTTAGAGAAGCTGTGCTGCTGGCCTGCTGTGGGCTTCAGGCACAGGGGACGAGCCCTAACCAAGCATTGGGCAGTGCTTCCCACCCCAGGCACGCGGAGTACAACCTTCTCCCAGGTCATGAAGGCAGAGGCATTGTTCAAGGGCCCTTTAATTTTTGTAATCATCTCATGTTTGTCCCCTTATGGAAAGTTACTTATCCTGTTGTCTATGGTAGTGGAGGCACAGAATTCCTTTGGAGGACCTTTCTGTGGTCTAGTCATGCCTACTGGGCGCTGCCTTTCCCCTGCCTGTCCAGCTGCCAGCCTTCATGGAAGGACAAGTACCGGGGCCATATGATCAGCTGCCTTGGTGCTCCAGGCTGACCACACCCATGCTGCTGCCCCAGTGCTCATGTGTGTCCTTACTGTGAGCAATCTGTGCCCCTCCCAGAGTGAAATGCAGCCCTACAGCCTCTGTCTTCCCTCCTCCATGCTGGTGCATGCCCATGGCCCATGTTTTAGGTAGACCAAAGCATGCTGGCAGCTGAAAAGCAGGAGGTAATTTCCAGTCATGCCAAGAAAACCACTCTCCTCTGTGAGCAGGGGTGGCAGTGACAGTTCTCTGTACAGTGCACTCTGCAGAGTCCCCAGACTTGGCCAATGGCAGAATCCTTGAGAGGATTTTTCAATAATGCACTCCCTGGACCCTACTCATACATACTAGGTAAGGAGCCTCAGGTGTCCAACTTCAACAAGCATCTATATGCTCCCAGGAGACCATAGTGCCAGGATCAGGTTGGAGTCCCTGGTGTGGAAGGTTCCAAGGGGCAGGAGAAGAGCAGGTTCAGCCAAGTCTTGACACTGTGCCCAGGATCCTCTCACTACATAGTGCCTTTGGGGGCTCATGACAGGTGGTCTTGGCCATTGTATGGGAGACTCTGTCAAGTCCAGTGTCACTCAGGAGAACTTCCAGACACAGGGCAGGGAAAACAAATGCTTCTTTTTTCATCAATGCTCCCCCACTCCAGGTTTTTCTTTATTGTATTTTTCCCTCCAGACTGGCAATTAAAAGAAGACCTTTGTCTCCTGGTACCAGCTAAGCAGGTCAGGAGGCCTATCAGTTGACTGGTTTCTTTGTTAAGTGAACAATGATCCTTAGAAGTGGGCTTGGGGTCAGAAGCAGTCAGCTCTCCACCCAACCCATGGAAAGCCAGGTGGCAAGCACTTGTGATCTTATACAAAGGGAGCCTAGCCATGGGATCCCAAGGTGACGTGTGTTGACGTGTGTGGGGGCTCCAGCTGAACATGAGCTTGTCCTCTGACCACCTTGATCCCCAGAGGAGAGGTGGAAGCCACTTGGGGGGCTGTTTGCACACAGGAGCCTGCGAGCTGGCTTCAGAACCAGGCCTCAGGTGGGGAGAATGCTGACTGGGTCACTTCTGAGGAGAATGACCCTGGTACAAAGGAGGATGACTTCTGGTGCAAAGATGTTGCCATGTGGGTCCCCAGAGGGGAGGATGCAGCCAGTATGAGAGCAGGGAGGCTTCCTGGCCAATATCACAAGCCAGACTGGTACAAGTCTAGCATCATGGTGAATCCCAGCATGTCACATGTCCCACCTCAGTATCCCCAACCTGTCGGGGCTCCTTAGAGAAGCTGTGCTGCTGGCCTGCTGTGGACTCTAGGCACAGGGGATGAGTTGAGTTGAATTCTGCAGTAATGGCAAAACTCCCCAAGTGGCTTCCACCTCTCCTCTGGGGATCAAGGTGGTCAGAGGACAAGCTCGTGTTCAGCTGGAGCCCCCACACATGTCAACACACGTCACCTTGGGATCCCATGGCCAGGCTCCCTTTGTATAAGATCACAAGTGCATGCCACCTGGTTCTCCACGGGTTGGGTGGAGTGCTGACTGCTCCTCACCCCAAGCCCACTTCTAAGGATCATTGTTCACTTAACAAAGAAACCAAAATGGAAGGAAATTTTGAATTGAGTTGAATTCTGCAGTAATGGAAAAACACCTGCCCTTCCTGCCTCACAGGGTGTTAGCAGCAAAGGGTTAACAGATGTGACCCACCTGGTAAAGCCACATGTGTGGGTGACCAGTGGTTGCTGCCTGAGTTTGCTAGAGATCAGCTCTTGCCAAGCACAAGAGTAGGAGCCACAGGGTCTGTCCGTAGACTGAAGGGGATGTGTGCTGTGGTTGCTCAGGGGAGCATGGGATGAGCTCATCACAGATTTCCACAGTGCAAACAGGGTTTGTCTTTTCACTGTGCCATGACATTTTCATCTTACTGACTCCATTTGGCACATATCTATGACATGGTACTTCAGGAGGAGGATTTGCTGATTACTCTGGTACTTACCATGCAAGATGACCCTTGGTGCAAGCACTTCTGGTGCAAAGATGTTGCCATGTGGGTCCCCAGAGGGGAGGATGCAGCCAGTATAAGAGCAGGGAGGCTTCCTGGCCAATATCACAAGCCAGACTGTGGCACTCAGAGCTGACTAGGCTTTCCAGGTGCCTTCTCCTCATCAGTCACACGTCACATTTAACACATGAGGAAACAGGCACAGAAAGAGAGGTCACTGGCCCTGCAAGTGGTGGTGGGAGAGTTTGATAGAGCCAGGCTAATGCAGCTGTGCCCAACCACCCTGCTATTCTGCTGGGGCAGGAGACAGCCTTGGAGGCACTGCCAAGGAGGGCAAACATGTGAGATAGGGAAGGCATTAAGTGAGTGGTAAGGCCTGAGGAGATGGACTGGAAGGCAGGAGGGTGGTTGAAGATTGCAAGCTGCTACCCAGCATTGGAGGATGGCTTGAGGAAAGACATCAATAAGTCAATGGGAAGAAAATATAGCATCATTCTGGAAATGAAAGTCCTATTTGGCCAGTGCAGAAACTTTAAAAGGTTTTTTCTAGCATAAACTAAACCAAGCAGACCTGAAGTTTAAACCCAGCTCAGTCCCTGCTTGATGAACATCCCAGTTGAACCACTTGGAGCCTCTGCTTGTCACATATAGGGAACATGACGTCAGTGAGTACACATGTGCAGTGCTCTTAGCAAATCCCTGGGCAGAACCTGTGAGTAAGTGAGTGAAACACATGGTGGCGGTGTTTGTAACTGGCATGGCAGGGTGCCACCTTGGAGAGTCTGCCCTCGTGAGTTTCTCTTGGGGAATTCTTTTTTCATTTTAATTCTACCAAAAATATTTTCCCATGTCATTAAAAGTCTTCAAAACCATAATTTAAATGGCTGCATATTTTATCATACTATATTGTATCTAGTTATTTTCTTAATGATGATTCTATAGATTGTTCACAAATACTATCAAAACACTGTAGGGGGCATTTTTGTGTCTCCATTTCTGAACTTACCATCATCTCCACCTCTCCTTCAGCTGGACTGTGTGAAACCTCTTTCTGAGAACCCAGGCTACTGACTCTGCCAGTAGTCAGGAGGCCCTCAGGATGGGGTCCAAATCTTGCTTCGGGTTTGTAGCCTATGAAGTACAGAGTAGAGAGTGGGCCCTGGTCCTTTAACCCTATGTTGAACTTGGAGGGGAGGAAGCTTTTTGTTGTTGTTGTTTGTTTTGAGTAGCTGGTGTGAACTACCATGGCTGGTTAATTTTTTTTTTAGAGATAGGGTCTTGCTATGTTGTACAGGCTGGTCTCAAACTCCTGACCTCAAAGGATTCTCCCACCTCGGCCTCCCAAAGTCCTGATTACGGATGTGAAACACTGCACCCAGCCAGAAGCTGTACTTTTTGCACACATCTTGGCTGGGCTCTGGGCTGAGTTGAGACAAATAACTGCAAACTGCGGAGTTTATGGCATTTGCTTCCCTTCTCAGGTATCTCAGCTCTGTGCCACTGGTGTCTAAAAACAGTGTTTCATTTCCTTTGTCTGGTTTTCTCCTTGTTTACAGCCAGAGGGAAAGATTCATAACAGTGAATCTCTTCTGGTCAGAGGTAGAAGTCTCTCCCATTCTCAGTCTGAAGGACACTTTCCCTGACTGTAGGAATCTGGGTTGATGGGGTTTGTTTTCCCCTTCTGCACGTTCAAGGTGTCATTTCATTGTCATCTGTCTTTGTTGCTGCTCACAAGAGTCCGTGGCAGTTCTCTGTCTGCTCTCTGTACATAATGAAACATGCCTTTTTTCTCTAGTTATTCTTAGAGCTTTTGCCTTGTCACTGATTTTCAGCAATTTGCTTACGATATGCTCTTTGGTGTGATTTTTTTGTGAGTGTGTTTATCTTATTTAGGGTTCATTGAACTTCTTAGATCTGTGGGTTTATGGTTTTCATCAAATCTGCAACATTTTGGGCTATGCTGTAAAGTATTTTTTCTGCTCCTGTTGTTTTTCTGGGTTGCTGTTTCCTTATGTATTGGACTGCTTCGTCTTGTTCCACAGGTCTCTAAAGCTCTGTGAATTTTTCTTCTTTTTGGTCTCTTTTTCTTCTGTGCTTTAGTTTGAATATTTACTATTGCCACGTGTTTATATATACTGTTTTTTTTCTAACTGCTCTGTTTGATCTGCTCTTAATTCTATCCTAGTCAATGCGTTTTTTATTATACTAAAATATACATAATGTAAAATTTGGCGTTTTAACTTTTTAAAAAAATTTGAGTCGGCATCTCACTCTGTTTTCCAGACTGGAGCACAATAGCATGATCATGGCTCACTGCATCCTCAAACTCCTGGGCTCAAGCAGTCCTCCCTTCTCAGCCTCCTGAGTAGCTGTGACTGTAGGCACATGCCACTACGACTGGCTAATTTTTTGTAGAGACGAAGTCTCGCTGTGTTGCCCAGGCTGGATTTTAACTATTTTTAAATGTCCATTTCAGTGGCATTAAATACATTCACACTGTTATGCAGCCTTCACCATCATTCATCTCCAGAACTCTTTTCATCACCCCAAACTGAAACTGTGCCCCCATTAAACACTCTCCAGCTCCCTCCCCTAGGTCCTGGCAACCTCCATTTTACTTTTTGTCTCTATAAATGAGACTCTAGGTATCTCAACAATATAGAATGCTTCACGAATTTGAATGTCATATTCGCACTTCTTCCAGGTCCAAAGGAGGCTCATTGCAGCCCTAGAGGACAAGAGAGGGGACAAGAGGGACCACAGTCCAAGGTGAAGCTGAGGATGGGCCAGAGAGGGACCTAGGGAGAGTGGAGGTGCAGCCTTCAGGACGAGCATGGAAACCATTAATTTTTTTGTAAGTCATAACCAGTTTTCTGTTTTTGTATTTGACAGATACTCCTGAGGCAGCTTGAAGAAGAAATACATAAAGATTTTCCATCTAGTGAGATCCAGCGGCTACAAGAGCAGAACACAGGCTTGCGAAATGCTATTGCACAAATGAGGAGAGAAATGGAAACTCTAAGTGATCAAATTCTTCCTTCAGCTCAGCTAGGAAGGGAGACCTTAAACACAAATCAGCCTGATCCAAAGGCAGAAGGAGATACTGCCACGCCTGGTGAGTAAGGGAGTGGGGAGGAGATGGAGCAAGAGAGGGAGTCGGGGAAGCAGGGAAGAGGAGGAGACCAGTGAGGGTTAGGGGAAGGACAGGTATCTATTGAATTGTAAGCAGGCTTTGTTTTGGAGTCTTATAAGTTAACATCTCTGTAATAAATTACTTCAAAGTATGACAACTGCTTTTCCTCCAAGAGAAGGGATCTTAAGTTCTAATTTAAAAAAAAACTTTTACGCCGGGCTCCGTGGCTCAGCCTGTTATCCCTCACCTTGGGAGGCTGAGGTGAGTGGATTGCCTGAGCCCGCGGGTTCGAGACCCACCTGGGCAAGCGAGACCTCATCTCTACAATAAATCAAAAAATTAGCCGGGCGTGGTAGTGTGCACCTGTAGTTCTAGCTACTTGGAAGGCTGAGGCGGAAGGATCGCCGGAGCCCAGCAGGTCGAGGCTGCAGTGGCCAGGAGCAGCCACTGCACTCCAGTCTGGGTGACAGAGTGAGACTCCAATTCAAAAAAAACCAAAAAACTTTTATATGATAAAATGAAAGGAAAAAACTGAAGATACCCACCTGACACACTTAAAAACCAAAATCTTAGACTTGGACCAAGGCTGACTTGGCATTGTACTGTCCCAGGGTGGTTGGTAGTAGGGGCTAGTGGACCTGAGGCCCTTCTTCCAGAGAAACGTTTGTGGCAGAGCTAAGCACGGCAGCCCCACACCTGGGGATGCCATGGATGGCCCTGAGCGGATGGACACCAGGCTGCCAGTGGCTCAGTTCCCTTCTGTGCACAGGGGCATGTGGGCTAGAGGTCTTGGAGAACACGAAGCTGCACTAGTCTCTGGCTGGCATACTGTGGCAAAGGAGAGGAGGGAAGGTCTTTCAGGTTGGCACACAGAGAGTGTGGGAGCAGCTGTGAGGAAGGATTGGGGGCAAGACAGGGCCAGTAGAGTAACTGGCATGAGCTAGAATTGGCTCTCTGCCCTGGTGGTAGTGGGTGTGAGAGTGTGAAAGAATGCCATGTATGTGTGTTATGTTCATTGTTTTTTTTGGCAGATTATGCTCTAGCCCTTGAAGCAGAAATGCAAAATTTAAAGCATAAGTTTAAAGCACTGGAAGAGCAACTTGGAGGTGTGTTGAATCCTTTGAAGATGTCCTCATCTTACGCCGACATTCCACCCAGTACCCACACCTCGACAGAGACAGAGACTGCTGGTGAGTCCTCATCTCATTGCATTGCATGCTCTGTCTCAGCTACATGGTCTCTTTAAAAATGGAAAGAAGAGCCGGGCTCAGTGGCTCAGCCTGTAATCCTGCGCTTTCGGAGGCTGAGGTGAGTGGATTGCCTGAGTCCGTGGGTTCGAGACCTGTCTGGGTAACTTGGCAAGACCTCATCTCTACAATAAATCAAAAATTAGCCAGGCGTGGGTGCACACACCTGTAGTTCCAACTACTTGGAAGACTGAGGCTGAAGGATCGCCGGAGCCCAGTGGGTCAAGGCTGCGGTGGCCGGGAGCGTGCCACCGCACTCCAGTCTGGGCGATGGAGTGAGACTCCAACTCAAAAAAAAAAAAAAAATGGAAAGATGATCCCTATAGAAAGTCCACTAAGTGCAGATGTACAGCTCAGGGATTATCACAAACATGGGTACCCTCTCACCAGACCAAAGGGTCCCCTGTGCTCCCTCTAAAGTTATCCAGTGTCCTGACTCCTCATTCCATGGTTTCATTTTCACTGTTTTCATATTAATGGAATTATATGGTACATATGCTTTTGTCTGACTCCTTTTAACACTGTGCTTTACTTGGTAATGCCAGACTTTTCTCCAGAACACTTATACCAGCGTATACTCCATCAGCAGTTGATGAGAGAGCCCTCACTGCATCCCTGTGACACCCAGTCATTCTTTTTTTAGCCATTCGGATGGATGTGTGGCACATCCTGTTACAGTTTTAATTTTTATGTCTTTGTTTATTAGTACATCTTTTCCTGTTTGAATTAGCTCTGGCTGCCATAACTAAATACCACAGACTGGTCAGTTTAAACAACAGACATTTATTTTCTCACAATTCTGGAGACTGGACATCTGAGATGGGGGTGCCAGCAGGTTAGTTTCTCCTGCAGCCTCTCTCCTTGACTTGCAGACACTCCTTCTCCCTGTACCCTCATGTGGCCATTCCTCTGTGTGCTCTTCTCCATCACCTCATTCAACCTTAATTATCTCCTTAAAGGCCCTATCTTCAAATATAGTCACCTTGGGGGTTAGGGCTTCAACCTGTGAATTGTAGGGGACACAGTCCAGTTAGTAAGAAATTTTCTTTTTTTTTGAGGCAGGGTCTCACTCTGTTGCCCAGAGTGGAGTGTAAGTGATCTCCTGTCTCAGCCTCTCAATTAGCTGGGACTATAGGTACATGTCACCACACCCAGCTAATTTTTTAAAATTTTTTGTTTTTTGTAGAGAAGAAGTCTCACTATGTTGTCCAGGCTGGTCTCGAACTCCTAGGCTCAAGCAATCCTCCTGCCTCAGCCTCCCAAAATGCTGGGATTAGAAGGAAGAGCCAGCCGGGCTCGGTGGCTCAGCCTGTAATCCCGTGCCTTGGGAGACTGAGGTGAGTGGAATGCCTGAGACCGCGGGTTCGAGACCCGCCTGGGCAACTTGGTGAGACCTCATCTCTACAATAAATCAAAAAATTAGCCGG
>CAUYQG010267602.1:0-19175 GCA_963574415.1 Tarsius wallacei
TTATTTCTACATTTTCATTCCCTTCGTCTCTTTTTCACTCCCCCGCCCACCCCCCCAGCATTTAAGCACATTTATTTCTCTACAAGCTTTTTTTTTTTTTTTTTATTTGGAGTCTAACTATTTAACCCAGAATGGAGTGCAGAGGCCGCTCCCGGCCACCCAGCCTCGACCTGCTAGGCTCCAGCGATCCTTCCACCTCAGCTTTCCAAGTAGCTGAAACTACAGGCGTGCACTGCCATGCCCGGCTAATTTTTTGATTTATTGTAGAGATGAGGTCTCGCCAAGTTGCCCATGCGGATCTCGAACCCGCGGACTCAGGCAATCCACTCACCTCAGGCTGCCAAAGCGCGGGATTACAGGCTGAGCCACTGAGCCTGGCTCTACAAGCTTTAAAAGCCCTCCTGCAACCTCTTTCCTCCCTTCTCACCAAGAATGCCTGCATCTGGCCCATGGCCCGCACGGCCTCCCTGCCCTCTTGTCCCCACCCTTGCAGCCATTCTCCATCTGGGCCCTGCTCTCTGCTGACATGCTCTGGCTGGGGCAACTTGGCGAACAAACCAGATAGTCACTTTTCTGTCATTTTCTCTGTCAACATTTGTGAGTTTTGACCATGTTCAATGAAACTCCATCTTTGAACCCTCCCCCACTTCTTTCTTCCCTGTGGCATCTCTTTCTTCTGTGTTCTTCCAACCTCTGTGGTGATTTTTCGGTGCCCACAGTATCCACTATGGGATTCTTTCCTTCTGCCTTCTATCTGTGTTTTTTTTCTCTGTCATTCAACCACCCATGGCAGTGATGGGCATCTACATGAAAATGACTACCCCACTGGCATCTTCAGAGTTTTTTCCTGAGGTCCCAAGCCACAGGCTCAACTGCCCCCAAGACATCTCCATGTGGAAGTCAGTATGTCTTAAACACAATTTATGTCCTCCCAGCCCCCATTTCTACAGGGTGTCCTACCCCTGTCTTCCTAGGCTCAATGTGTCTTCCTCAAACACACTGGTCCTTGCACCTGTCAGGCCACCAGAAACCGGCAGGCCTCCCTGTCTTGTGAATTTAAACCCTATTCCCTTGGTGCAGGAGTTTCAAACCCTTTGCTTTCATCTTCCCAGAGATTGACCTCCTCACCTCATCTTGCCTTCCTGCAATCCATTGACCATCCTCCAGTCACATATTCCCCTCCAGACAACCGTGTCTCTGTTAGAAAACTTCCCAAGACTTCATCGTGCCCCTATCACTGGAAAAACGTGTGCGAATTGCTCCTGGTCCACCCTCCTGCCTCATTCCTACAGCCAGGCCTTGTCCCACCCTCCTTGCACCCGCACTCAAAGCTGCCTCAGTGCCTGAGCCCACCGTACTCTCCCTCTGATTTCTGTCCCTTTACATTCTATATCTTTATGCCAGAAGTTC
This sequence comes from Tarsius wallacei, assembly GCA_963574415.1. Classification (NCBI taxonomy): domain Eukaryota; kingdom Metazoa; phylum Chordata; class Mammalia; order Primates; family Tarsiidae; genus Tarsius; species Tarsius wallacei. The sequence continues at coordinate 1,411 of CAUYQG010267602.1, forward strand.
CTCCTCTTCCACATCTCCACCCAGAGACCGCCTGCCTTACATGTCCTTGGAGACTTGGTTCAGTTCACCTGCTTCAGAAAGTCCATCCTGATGCTTCTCAGTCCCCTGCTCTGACGCCTCCCCATCCCTGCTGCTCTCCCTGGGGCATCTAACACAGCACTGCTCATACTGGACTGTAGTGTCTTTTTGTGTGTCTCCCCAACCCAGACTATGCAAGGTATGGAGACAAAAATGATGTATTTTTTTCTGTACCCCCCAGCACATGGCACAGTAGCTAGCAGACAGAAGTCATTCAGGAAGCTGTATATTACTAATAGAGTAAGAAGGATGATATTAATAAAAACAACAACTCACATTTGAACAACACTTTCAGGTTCCCAAAATGCTTTCACAAATACCATTTCATTTGATTCCCCAAAGCAATCCAGGCAGGTATATAGGACTAGTAATGTTATCCTCATATCAAGTATGGATATTGACTGGGCACAGTGGCTCACCCCTGTAATTCCAACACTTTGGGAGGAGAAGGTGAGAGGATTGCCTGAGCCCAGAGATTTGAGACCAGCCTGGGCAACTTGACAAGATTTCGTCTCTACAATAAATCAAAAAATTAACCAGGCATGGTGGCACGCAACTGTGTTTCCAGCTACCTGGAAAGCTGAGGTGGAAAGATCTGAGCCCAGCAGGTCAAGGCTGCCACTCCCTGTGAACATTCCACTGCACTTCAGCCTGGGCAACAGAGTGAGACTCCTACTGAAAAAGAAAAAGAGTGAACAAAAAGAAACAAATGTGGATATTGAGGCTCAAAAAGGGTAGATGACTTGACTAAGGTGACAACTGGGAAGTGACAGAGGTTCCAGAGGTCTCTGGAGCCCACATCTCCCGGCTGTGAGCACCATACTAAAGCCGGTCTCTATGTTACACAAGTACCCCTTTCCTGCTGCCTGCCAAGGACAAATAAACCTAGCTTCCACCTCCATGATCCACACATTTTTGCTGCATATATAACCAGAACCAATTTGCTGGAACTCTGTTCTCACTCCTGCTTTGCTGCCGTAAAACATGTCTAACTGAAATCTCTCAGGGAAAGGGAACAGCAGGTGCAATGGCACAGAATTAATGTAATCAAATGCAAACATTTTTAAGAATAATGATTAATAACTCTCACCCAAATGAATGACCAGATATTTTTCAGAATCAAAAATGAGGTAGAAGCCGGGCATGGTGACTCATGCCTGTAATCCCAGTACTTTGGGAGGCAGAGGTGAGAGGATTGCCTGAGACCATGGGTTCAAGATCAATCTGGGCAATATGGCGAGACCTCGTCTCTACGATGAATAAATAAAAGTTAGATGAGCATAGTGGTGCATGCCTGTAGTTCCAGCTACTTGGAAGACTGAGGCGGAAGGATCACCTGAGCCCAGCAGGACGAGACTGCGGTGGCCATGAGTGTGCCACTGCACTCCAGTCTGGGTGAAGTGTGAGACTATGATTTTTTAAAAAATGATGTAGAGAAGATGAGAAAATAAACCCTAAGCTTTAAGAAGTAAGAAAAGTATCTGATTTTGAGGATCCTATTTGGGATGCTGTTTTGAAAAAGAGTCATCTGTGAGTAAGTGCATGAGTCAGTGTGACCCTGAGAAACCAGGGGGTAAAAGCATGTGAGGGCGTAACAAGCGAGTCCAAAGCGCCAGCGGCGGGGAGGAAGCCACACCAGAAAAGCCACAAATACAGCATGGGTGTTTGTCACAAGGGCTACACAATCTCTGTAAGCAAAATATTCCCTGGCCACAAAGCAGTGGCTGACTTTCCTGATACGATTTTTTGGCCCTTTCTTCTTCTCTGTAACTGCTGGTGTTTTGTTTTCCAGTTTTGTGGTAGATCAAAATGAGTACCTATTACCTGAGGGGTTTCATTAGCAGAGAAACCACAGTTTCTTAAGGTCACCTGCAAAGAGAAGGGCAACCTGCAGCAGTGTGGGTCACTGACCCACAAAACCTCCCAGTGGGTCTAGCTAGACGTGCGTTCACCAGGGATTCATGCAACTTCTGCTCTGTGCCAGGCCTCGTTCCAGGCAGCAGAGTTTCTGCAATGAACAAGACAGCTTAGGCCATGGCTCTCAAGAAGTTCACATTCAGTTGGGCTTGGTGGCTCACGCCTGTAATCCCAGCACTTTGAGAGGCTGAGGTGAGAGGATTGCTTGAGCCCAGGAATTCAAGACCAGCCTGGGCAACATAAGGAGACCTCGTCTCTACAAAAATTTTTTAAAAATTAGCCGGGCATGGCGGTGCATGCCTGTAGTCCCAGCTACTCAGGAGGCTGAGACAGGTGGATCACCTGAGCCCAGGAGGTTTAGGCTGCAGTGTGCCGTGATCGTGCCACTGCACTCCAGCCTGGGTAACAGAGTGAGACCCCCAACTTAAAAAAAAAGAAGTCACATTCTACCATGTGGAAGAAGATAAATACATGAATAAGAGAATGTCAACTCACAGACAATACTATAAAGAAACTAAATAGGAGGCTGTGACAGAGGGCACTGAAGTGGGTGTGGGGCTCATTTAGAATGGATGGAGAGGGAAGGCCTGCCTCAGAAGGTGACTCCTGACGCCATGAAGGCCAGGAAAGCAAAACTGGTCCAACAAAACGCCTGACCTGATTTTCAAGGGCCCATCAGTGAATGTGGAACATGGTACCTCTGGCCAGCTGGGGCAACATTTATAAATGGCTGGGGCTCGGGGTCGCAAATAGGGCTGTGCTATCCACTACTGTTTTTATGATCATATGACTACTCAAAACTTCTCTACGGTTTGCAAAGCACGTTAAATGTTAGAGGCAGAAGCAAATTCAGAGACAGCCAGTTCTGTCCCTTTGTTTCCCGCATGAAGGAATGGTATAAGACACTGGTTGGCTTTGCAGCATTTGTTCATTCCATGGTCGTCCTCTGAGCCTCTGCTTCGTGCACAGTGGTGGGCTGGGAACCACAGGGCAGGGGGATGCTTAGATGAGCACAACACAAAAGGCCTTCAAAGGGGTCACAGCCTCACAGGGAACATAGTATTTAAACCACAGAGGAGGCAAAATGCTGAAAGCAATCACCCCAAGATCCCATCCAGAACTAGCACGGGGCAAGCCACAACGAGAAAAACCCCAAACCCCAGACTTCCCATATTACTTCATTTCCCCCTCAAAGCTCTCAGTTTGTTATTACTATTACTACCACCTCAAAGAACGCCTTCTGCTCCCAGTCCACCATCGCCGGTCCATTTGGCTAATACTTCGCCTTCAGATCTTGACTTAGACCATGGCCTCGGAAGCCTTGCGTGACCCTCCTCCCCTGAATTGCTTTTTTGTGTGTGTTCTCTGTGTGCTGTGCTGCTAGTGGCCTCTCCCCCATCAGACTGCTTGTCACACAGGCCTGTGAGCTGTCTTTCATGGTCACACTGCATCCTAGGACCAAATACCATGCGTGGCACACAGTAGGGGCTCAATAAATGTCCATTAGACAGTAGGCAGATAGACAAATGTACTGAGCATGCTGCCACCACCCTGCACCTCAACGCAGCCTTTGTCTTTGCTTTTCCTCCCTTTTCTCTCACCTCCCTCCCTTCCTCCCTTTCCCACCTTCTGGCACCCACTCCCAACCCCGCACTCAGAACCCAGTACACCTGCTTGTCTCACCAGGGCTCTCCCCAGACTTGCTTCTCAAGAATTGCCTGGGAGACCACTCATGCTGCACTTATGCACCGCACAGTCCGGCGTTCTGGCTGAGGAGCCAGGAAATGCCCTGACCCAGCCTGTTTCTCCCCAGCTAGATCCCTTTGCGGTAGACTAGGAAGTTATCGCTGGTGCCCTGTGAGTAAGCATGAATCAGCCCCACAAAGCCATCACCCCTTAGCAGTTTCCCAAGTCCCCTCACAGTACCCACTCACAGAATAAGACTGGAAGGGTACACCTGGATGTGTTCAGGAACTAGAATATGGGTGATTTTTTTCCTTCATTTTTTAAATACTCCGTAAAGTAGCTATTCTATGCTTATATCCAAAACGTTTACATTGTTTTAAGTGAGTCTTTGACAACAGCTTGGAGAACATATTTTCTTCTTGTGAACACCTGTTACACTGATAGTCAGTACAGTTCAGCTCGGCATGTAATTACACTCTTCCTGAGTCCTGAGTGCCTCTGTTGTGTCTCTCACTGCTAGACTGGCACACAGAGACGATTTGCTGTCTTTCTCTGCATCTCTCTACTCAGATCAACTCAGGGTCTGTCTAACAGATCGTGGCTGTTCAGAAGATATTGATCGGTTCCTTTACTCAGGCCGCAGATTTTGAGACAGCCCAGGACTTCCACTTGAGGACTGAGGAGAAGGCACTACTCCTTCTCAACCCTTCCTGAGCTCTGTGTCCACTCTCTTCCCTAATCATGATGGCTAACAAGTGTCTAAGTCTCTGAATTCAGCTCTATGGTGAATTAAGGAGGAGGCACATTTGTTGTCACTCTCTCAGTCAAGAGGCGGAACTTTTCTCCTCCCCTTGATTGTGGCCTGGCCCTTTGACTGCTTTAACAACTAGAAAGTGCAGAAGTGAAACTGTGCCAGTTCCAGGCCTAAACCTTAAGAAGACCTGGGAACTTTTGCTTTTGTACATTGGGGAACCCTGAGCCACCATCTAAGAAGTCAGTTACTCTGATGGGCAGACCAAATGGAGCAGCCACATGGAGAGAGAGAAGCCTCAAGACTACACAGGGAAAGAGAGAGGCCTGACCATCCCAGCATCCTAGCAAAGCCCAGTCATCACTGCCAAGACACTAGACATAGGAGGGAGCCATCTTGGAGGTTGTAGGGTTGAACCCCAGGATGGCTGTAGCATAGCCAGCATCATGTGGAGGGAGCAGAAGAGTCGCCCAGCTGAACTCAGTCAACCTGGAGAATAATAAGAGAGAGTAGAATGGTTGTTATTTTAATCCTATCAAAAGCTGGCTCCAAAGCCGGGCTCGGTGGCTCAGCCTGTAATCCCGCACCTTGGGAGGCTGAGGTGAGTGGATTGCTTGAGCCCGCGGGTTCAAGACCCACCTGGGCAGGCGAAACGTCATCTCTACAATAAATCTAAAAAATTAGCCGGGCGTGGTAGCACGCGCCTGTAATTCCGGCTACTCGGAAGGCTGAGGCGGAAGGATCGCCGGAGCCCAGCAGATTGAGGCTGCGGTGGCCGGGAGCGGCCACTGCACTCCAGTCTGGGCGACAGTGAGACTCCAACTCAAAAAAAAACATAGTAATAATAATAGAGAGGAATAGGTCAGCTATAAAAGCTAAAGCCACAGATATTTTGGTGAATGGAGTGCGTTTTGGGTCACATTATTTTTGCCATTACTCTAATTACTTAATTTTGTACATGAGTCTCACCTTTTTTGCAAAGATGTTTAGAAGGTATCAGTAATGGAATCATTATATTCTGAAAATAAACATAACTATTAGGTGGTATGTTATGTTTTGCTTGTTATTTCACTAACATATTGAAAAGCATTTGGATCATTTTCCATAAATGTAGGGGAGTGGGATTTTTTTAACAGGATATTGATTCATTACTTGGATAGTTTACATAGATTCCACAATCATTATTTTATATGAAGTCTCATCATGTCCGTCCAGATTGTAAAGCTATTCCTGATGCTATTTGATGTGATCTTACTATTAGTAAAGCAACAAAAGGACGATCTGTTACAACTTAGAAGTTTCTCACTTTTTTTTTTAAATGACTCTTTAAAATAAATGAAAAAAATGAGCTTTATAGTTAGTCAGAAAAGCACACAGATAATTACACATTGAAATAAAATAAAATTTGGAGCATACAGGATAAATTTAAGAAAATTAGCCTTTGCCTTTAAATAAGTAATATTTTTGTATTCTTTGTTTCACTTGTGTTCTGTATCCCGCTTATAGAGCCAGTACATAAAAAGCAAACGGATTTGTCATGTGACTCTAAGTTTTCCCAACTAATTTTCAGTTCCTCAAAATGCCACTCCCAAAGGCTCTCTGCACATGTTTTTTCTTCCTTAAATGCCATTACATGTATACTCCTTAAGCCTCCTTAACCATGACTTTGGCCTTGGCCTTGGATAATTCGTTAATTCTTATGAAGGCTTTTGCTGCCTTCCAAACAGCCCCGATACCACCTCCAGCACACTTTAGGCACATGCCTACTGTGTAATTTTTAGTATAGCTTTTTCTCTTCACCCTTGACCATGAAGTCTTAGGGCAGAGACCATGTCTTGTTCGTTTTCTAGATGCCCAGAGCCCATCATAGGACCTCATATTCAGGAGTTCCTTGAAACCACGTCCCCTGACCCTGCATGACCGCTGTAGTTTTGCTCACTCTTTCACAGGGATTTGACACTTGTGGTGTACAGCTAGTTCTTGCTTTGTTCAAAAGCTAATGAAACATAAAACTCTAAAAAATGAATATTCACTTTGAAAAGCAGTGAAACATCACAACAAAAATGAGACGTGCTGGGTACACGTCATTTACTTTTTCACAAGACTATTCCTTGAATTCTGAAACATTTTTTGCCTTTCTTTTACAGGTGAAGCCTTGAAAGGAAAGATCACTGTTCACAAGAACAAAAAAGACCCACGTTCTCTTATTGTGACCCTCACATTGAATAATTCAACTCAAACTTACGGTCTCCAGTAAAAAAAAAGTCATAAACGCTTGTAGTTTATAATGTGGGGTAGAGTGGGTCAGGAGGAGGGAGTGGATTTTAAGCAAGCAGATGGATGCTGGATCCTTTCCGAATGAGTCTTCTCAGTAAGAGAGAAGCATAGTAGAAATCTGAATGGCAAGAACCGGATGTTCAGCTGAGAAAGGGAACCAGCTGATCCCAGTGGTCATTTTCTTAGAAGTCTACTCTATGAGATTTAACCAAATGCAACCCCTATATTTAGCTTTGCTGTATTGAAAATCACTTAAATTGTCCTATATTTGGAACAGAGATAGTCTTTAGTTGTTTTTAATAAGTTTCTTATTATAAATTGTAAACAGTAATTGATTCATTATTTGGATGTTTTATGAATCTAATAACAATCACATTTTATTGCAGAATTCTCTCTGCAGAGTTTTTAATTGTATATTTTCTAGAATATCAGGATATAATTAAAAAGTGTGAGAGACTAAAAGATGGAAAAGAACATCAGCCTTCTCATACAAATCTGTGCGAAGACAGCTGAATTGAGCGTCCTGTCTGGCAGACCCATCATTCTCATTTTGTAGTTTCTTCCCTCTTTGTGAATATTCTTCAGCCACATAGATTACTAGTGTTGCCCAGGAAATCTGATTTCAATATCTTTATCCTAGGTTTCATAAAAGTTTTTAAAACTTGGAATAAATATGTATTTATTTACTAATATAGTATCTTTTTTCAAACTAGATTTGTGTGCAAAGGTTAAACATGTAACTGTTAGTATACTTGTCACTGTAAAGTTGTGTAATTTACAATTATTGATTCAATTTGAAATGCAGAATAAAAAGCATTCAATAAAATGTATAAGGTAACTACAAATTGATATTTCAATATGTTAAGGCTTTTTGTAAAACAAGTCTTGCTTAACAAAGGAATTGTTTTTAAGGAAAGGACAATTTTAAGTAGAGGTGGACCACGCATCTCTTAAGTTCCACAGCTGGTTCGTTGTCAAAACAAGACATATCTAGCAGGCAGCTTAGCACAGTGTTGAGAAGTATAAGGTATGGAGTCAGTGCCTCAGTTCCAACCCTAGCTCCAACTCTTACTCACTGTATGATCTTGATAGTCACTTTCTTTAACTTCTCTCTCCCTCCATGAATGTGCCTATATATAATTTAATACGTTTCAAGCATTTAGATCAGTTCCTGGCACATAGAAAACAATAAGTAAATGTTAGATGATATCTTCATCATCATACATTCAAGGACTCCTTCCAGATATATATGACATCTACATTAATGAGTTTAAGAATTGTCATCCTCATCAGATAGTAATTATATGAATGGTGGGAAGATTATGGAAATTAATATTTAAAATGGCAAACTCTATCAACAAGAAATTGTCTTTTGGTCTTTATTAGAAAACTAGACTTCTAGCAATGGGGAAAGAAGACTCTTCAAATGATGGCATTAAGACCCTAGTCTTTAGTCTCTCTTGATAAGCATGATTTCTGTTTTCACTGGATTAAACCAGCCAGCTCATTTTCACCATGGATTTGAATTCAGTCCATTAGTAGAAATGCATGACTCTGATAACACAGCTTAAACCACTTTAAATTTTGTCTTTTTTTTTTTTTTTGAGTTGGAGTCTTACTCTGTCACCCAGGCTGGAGTGCAGTGGCACACTCACGGCCATGCCAGCATTGACCTGCTGGGTTCTGACGATCCTTTTGCCTCAGCCTTCCAAGTGGCCAGAAGTACACATGCGTGCTACCACGCCCAGCTAATTTTTTATTTATGATAGAGACGAGGTCTTGCCAAGTTTTACGGGCTGGTCTCGAACCCGTGGGCTCAGGCAGTCCACTTGCCTCAGCCTCCCAAAATGCTGGGATTACAGGCTGAGCCACTGAACCTGGCCTAAATTTTGTCTTGAATGGCTTCCTACACTAAGCTGAGTAGTTTAGGGTGATAAATAAGGAGGCCCAGGAGAAGACTTGATGGATTTTTTAAGTGACCAAAAACCATCAAATTTTTTGTTTTATTTTTCTTTTTTGTGGCTGAGCAACAGATACTTGCTACTCTTTGAAAAGGTATTTCTTAAAAGTTATTTCTCCTCAAAACTCTTGTTTGGCTTTCATAGGTTTCCACTCAGTGACTGTCGATTCTCTTCTGGTGTAACTAGCCCAGTCATGGTTGGTAGTTCTTTTCAGTTAGCTTTCCCAGGCCAGGACATTCTGAGTTGTGTACCTAAGAATTTTATGAGAACATGAGTGTCCAAATGTTAGCTCTTCAACTAGAATTCCTGCCTTTAAACTGCTGTGAAAAATAAGTACTTCATAACCCTTGACAATAATACAATGTCCTTTCATGCTGTAGCAGATGGGTACTTATAGATATCAATTTACTCTGCCCAGGGGTTTTATTTCCATTGAGAAATACATTTTTCTCTGATTTTCTTTGTAAAAACTAAATACTCTGCTGTGATGTATGGGATTCATCCAAATATGATAGTCATAGAGTGAAACAGTGTTCTAAAGAGAGCACTTTGGAAGGAGTGGCCCAAGATCTCTTAAGGGTGTACACATTGCACAAAATGGTCCAATAAGTAACTGCAGCAGAGCTATAGGGCATACATTAATCTAAATCAGGCAGCTAGTAGTTTATCTCTGAAGTAATCCCCATTTAGGCTAGGGAGCGGTGAGAATTCTGGTTCTGCAGAGTTTGCTTTGTTATCACTTAAAACTGTAGATGAGTCAGTGTAGGCCCCTGTGTCCTTTAACATCCTACCTGTTACCTCTTAGGGCAGACTGTCTAAATGTATTGTGTGAAGTATCAGTCCACAAGAGTCTCACCAAACATGCCATGAAACTTTGAACAGGAGAAATTAAAATACTATGATATGCCACTTAGCTCTTTTTTTTTTTGAGTTGACGTCTCACTCTGTCATCCAGGCTGGAGTGCAGTGGCACACTCATGGCCACTGCAGCCTTGACCTGCTGAGCTCAGGTAATCCTTCCACCTGAACCTTCAGAGTAGCTGGAACTATAGGCACATGTCACCACTCCTGGTTAATTTTTTGATTTATTGTAGAGATGAGGTCTCGCCAGGTTGCCCAGGCTGGTCTCGAACCCATGGGCTCAGGCAGTTCTCTCACCTTGGCCTCCCAAAGCACTGGGATTATAGGTGTGAGCCACTTAGCTCTTAAGCTGCTGGGCTGTGGCATATACCCAAAATGTCCAGGTATTCAGACTTTTCTGTGTTAGAGTAACAAAACCATGTGTCAAGTTGGCAGCACTGTCATAGAGTTTCATCCTCATTTGAAATCATTTGAATAAATAAAACAGTAGTTGACAAATTTATACTTTCTATTTCACTCCCTCAAGAGAGACTAATTTTTTTTAAGCTTAAAATTTTATTTTAGCACATCAAGACATTTAAAATCTGGAGGCTTATGTTAAAATCATCATCTTGTACTTTATTACATTAAATCATGAAGGCAAGAAAAGCTGCTACCTGAGCATGCACTGTTCCCTCTCATATACCACAGGACTTTTTCTGAGGTAGAATAACATGGCTTAACATTGGTATTCTCAGCATACATACCGCTTCCAGTCAACTGTAAGATACTGGAATGTCTGTCCAGTCATAAATCCTAAGGATGTCTCATCCCAGCCTATTTGAATGAGCTGCCAAAGCCCATCAATATAATCTCCAAATTCCTCCCAATTCCCACTTTTACTTCTAAGTATCCCAACCAATCTATATTGAACAAGTGCATAGTATTACAAGGTATTTTAAAAGGTAGCTTTAAACTTCTTTCACTTACTCCCAATCTAATGAAGGCAGTCACCTTTTCACTTTCCCCAATGCCTCTCCCCCATTAAGGCCTTGCATTAAGATACATTAAAACCTGTTATCTTCAAAATCCCTATACTCACTCTGGAACTGCTTTTACAACATATACAGGTCTCTGAATTCCTTGTATTCTGAAAATGGTGGATAACTGTCACCATTTTAATAGCAACTCAATTCAGGGCAGTAAGGTTTTTAAAGCCACTTAACAAAAATACAAGAACACAAATCCACTTTTTTTTATTTATTTTCCATTAGTTTAAACTCTTGAGGGGTACAGCATTACACAGATTCTGTGTCCAGTGGCCTTAGCAGGAAGGTTGCTTCGAAATTTGGCACGAACCATGCCACTGTTTCCATGGACCTGAGTTACCTTTCCCCAGATTACTCTGGTTTTGTTTGGTTTGCTGCCAGGAGTCACTGTGTTGTTCTTTGCTTTATATACATAAGCACATGTCTTGCCCAAATAGAATTCAGTTTCATCTTGGGCATAAGCACCTTCAATTTTGAAAAGAGCTTTGTGCTCCCTTTGGTTCTGGAGACCTCGCTTATAGCCAGCAAAAATGGCTTTGGACCATAGCCTTCCAGACATATTTGCCTCTTAGAAGTCCTGTTCCTAGCAGGCCTCCGCGGCCTTCAAGATGGCGGAAAGAGAAGAGAGACTAATTTGTGGTGGAAGACAAGGTTGGTGAGCTACCTGAGGGCAGGCATTGTCTAATACAGGTTTAGCAAACTACAGCCCTGGGGCCAAATGCCCCCTGTTGCTAGTTTTGATAAACAAAATTATGTTGAAACACAGCCAACATCAGAGAGTGTATGGCCCACAATGTTGAAGATATTTACTAGCTGGCTCTTTACAGAAAATCTTCCAGCTCCTGGCCTGTTACCCAGCTTGCAGCTGGCCCCATAAAACTTGTAAGGGTAGCATGCTAATCAGTCCTAGCATTTAGAATACATGCTTACTATCACAGTGGGGAGTGAGGCCATGATAGGGAGTCTGCTTCTGAGTGAAATAAATTTAGATAAGATGTGTATTCTTTACAGAAAACCTACTCAGGAGAAATAGTGTATTTTTAGTTGCAGCCAGAAAACTCACAGCTCCTTGTGGAGCAGAGATAGCCAATACCATAGATAAACTATTTCCTCATCCTAACTCATTCACGGTCACAGCAGAGAAGATGGGCACAACAGAACACACAGGTGACAAGAGCTAGGTCAGAGTTCTTTAATGTGTAGGAAAGCAACTGGTAGTACTACATTTGCGACTACAGAGGATGACTAAAACTTAATCTAAATTTCCAAAAAAGATGTCATAGTTAACACACACGAAACCGGTGACTGGAATAACATTTAGTGCCCTGTTTAAAGGGAATTAGTCACTGGGATTTTGTCGCTAAGACCATGAATGTGCAAACAACTTTTTAAAGCTAGGGATCACTGAACTCTGCCCATGAGTTAAAAAAGAACTCAGCTAATGAATGATTTCTATCAAGTAAGGATTTGCAATGGCCTCAGTAACCTCTGGGTCTTCAAGAGGCCTCTGAGCCCAAAACTAACTGCCAACATTAGGAAAGACAGTTGTGGAACTTAGCAGCAGTTTTTAACTTGTCTTGGGACTCCTTAATGCCCTCCCTGCTTGGATGTCACCCTAGAACGTGGCACTCCTGCTATACTGATACATTGGAGGGCTGTGGCAAAATGTGGAACAGAGGCCTTGCAGGCTCATCTGGTTTTTGTTTAAGTTTCTTCATGATTTTAAATGTTTCCTTGCTGAGTTTGGGTACACTTTTCCAAGCAGAATGATAATAAGTCAAGCACTTTTAAGATACTGTAGTGATTCATTTGGCCTTTCCAATATGGTTTTTATATATTGTCTCAACATCTTGGCTAACGTGGAGCAGTTCACATTTACTTAATTTTGAGTGTGGCTAACCATACACAAAAATGCTCTTTCACTGAGTTAGTTGTAATTAGTTAAAAGTGAAGATAATCTACAAGAGTTGAATAATTAAAGGAGGTAATTCATTAAAGCATATTCACTTCATGAAATATTATGCATTCAGTAAAAACCAGTATCAAGTCTTACAGCACCATGGGAAAGCTCAGGATAAAAATGTTACAATAAGCAAGATAACTCAAGTTTATATGAATCACAAGAAAAGTCCTCCATACGCTAAAATACCAAAAGAAAAAAGTTGTCAGTGATTGGATCATAAGTGGCTTTTTCCTCTATTGGCTAAACTTTCCATAGTGTTATGTAAATTTTTAAAATGTATGATTGAACATTACTGAGTAGCTGAGATAGTTTTGCAAAGTGTTGATGTAAGGGGTGAACCTACAGGCCACCCCATCAGCTTAGATGGAATGTGGAAACCCAAGACCTATGCGTACTCCTGGCAAGGTCCCACCCTCCCTCTCTGCCAATGATTCCAGCCCTGAAGCTACTGTTTGGGAATCAGGACTCATTTCAGGATGCCTGTTCGTCCTCTTCATGCCAGGAGGCCCAGGTCTCCCAGCTCATTCTTCATCCCCCATCGCTGATCTTCAAGTAGCTCCACACATCACCCTTCCCACTCAGAATCCCTGGCTCCCTGAGGTCATGGCTTCCCCTACATGCCTTTTGAATGGTGGCTGTCCTCTCCCACACCGTCACCTCCCTAGACTTGGATGGGAGGTGGGTGACTTCCCTGCTCCTAATTACCACACATAGACCATTCTCCCTTCCCACGGTCTTTACATCTTCAGTCTCTTCATTAAGACTGTAACACCAACCACCTTACCTGGTCACTGTCATCCTCTCACCTCCAGGTCACTCATCATCATTGCTTAAAAACGTGAGCTCCTAACTTACTTCTCCTCCTTAATCAGTGAGTCAGTATCTCGCATGGATGAACCTTGACACCCTGAACTTTTGGTTCACTGGCTTCAACCATCAGTCTTGCCTCCACCTTACCTCAGCCACTCACTCCTTTCATCATCTTCTAGAATCAGCCACAACCCAGGACTCCAATTTCTGCTTAATCCCCATTTTAAGTATTCTAATTCCCTACTGTGGAGAAATAGGGTCCAACTAGGCCAGAAAAAAAATTGAATAAATTATACTGAGAAAGAAAGTCCCAGGGTGAGATTTCACAGATATTACAAGACACTTACTAACCACAGCAAGAGTTGCAAAAGCTTGTTAGACAGCTGTAAGTCATTTTTGTAAACTAGCCTCTAGCTGACCTGTAAAGAGAAAAGCAGTTAACTAACCCTATCTAAAAGAGACTAAATACCATAATCAGTCAGCCATCTTGCAAAACCTACCATACGTAAGTTATTTCCCTCTCGCAAACTTCTAGTATATCACTAAGTTCCAGACATAGCACAAAGACACTCTCCAACACAACCCAATGGAACTCACCTCCAGCCTGTCTCTTTGTAGACAACAGACAGTTCCCTTTGCTGCTGCTGCCTGCTGCTCTCTTGCTGTATATCTTTATGCTTTCCTTTAATAAATCTATCTTTCCTAATTCACAGCCATCTTGGTAAATTCTTTTGACCAACCCTACTCTACTTAGTAGGACACATGACACTTATCTTTTCAGCTCACTCTCCTTAGTATCCAATTCCAGCAATCCTTCCACTCCACCAGGACCCAGATCCATTGAGTCTTCCAGCATTTTCACTGCTCCTCATCTCTTCATGTTTGTATTTCCCTCCTTGCCCGCTGAAAACCCCTCATTGTAAACACTCCCTTTCATGGAGTCTCAGCTCCGCTTTCACTTTCTGTCCTCTTGGCTCACCGTCAATCCTGCTTTAATCCAAACCCATGACTGTACTTGTGAGCTCAGTGAGGGTGGCGGAGATCGCTCAGCTGCTCCAACTGGTTTGGTCTCAGAGTCGAGAGGCTCCAGAAGTCACTCCTTATTTTCCTGGTCCATTTGGTCTCCCACTCTTCTCAGTGCTTATTTTATCCCCTCCAACCTCCACCTCCTCCCTCAGCTCACTGACAACTGAAGTCTCTGTTTCCTATTTCACAGAAACAAACCCGATCAAAGGAGAACTTGCTCAGGTTCCACCATGCTCTCCCACAGCCTTGACAACTTCACACTGCCTTCCCACCTGGGCCTGGGTGAACGTCCAGCACTTCTGGCCAAGGCCAGCCCCTCTTCCAATGGGTATACCCAGTTACTGTAAGATGCTGCATCAACATGTCTTCCCTTTTCCCCTGCCCCCTAATTAGCATACAAATGGCCTATTTCCTCCTATCTTAAATATTCTCTCCATCCCTTCCTCCTGCCACTGCCAAGTTTCTAGTTTTCCCTTCACACTGAACCTCCTCAAAGAGAGTCACCTGTGTTCACTGTTTTCTCTCCTTCCATTATCTTAGTTATAATTTATATCCAGCAAACTTACCTACATTTTAAGTCTAGTGTGACTTTTGACAACAGTATACACCCATGAAACCATCACCCCTGTTAAGATTTAGAACACTTCCTTTACACCACAGTCCTCCTGCCACCTTGCAGTCAGCATTTATTCCCACTCCCCAGGCAGAACTCCACATAAATGGTGTCTTAGTCCTTTTGTGCTGCTATAACAAAACTACAGACGGTAATTTCACAAAGAACAGAAATTGTTCTTACAGTTCTGGAGGCTGGGAAGTCCAAGATCAAGGCTGGAAGGTTCAGCTATCTGGTGAGCACTGCTTTTTGCTTTCAAGATGGTGCCTTGTTGCCGTATCCTCTGGAGGCAGGAAACACCAAACCCTGTGTCCTCACATGGCTGAAGGGCAGAAAAGCAAGAGCACCTGAGAATTTGTGAAGCCGCTTTTATGAGAGCCTTAATCTCATTCAAAAGGAAGCAGCCCTTGTGGCCTAATACCTCTCAAGGCCCACCTCTTCCTACCATCGCATTGGCCTTTAAGTTTCAACACTTGAACTTTGGAGGGGACACATGCAAACTACAGCAAATGGAACCAGTGTATGCCATTGTTTCTGGCTTCTCTCAGCACAAAGGTTTTTTGAAATCCGCCGTGTTGTATGTCAGTAGTCCACTCCCTTGTATTACTAAGTATCATTCCATGTTATAAAAGGCATCCCCATTTGTTTATCCATTCACCTGCTAGTGAAACTTTGGGCTGTTTCCAGGTTGTGGTTGTTATGAATAAAGCTGTTGTGAACATTTGTGGGAGGATCTTTCCTGAGCCCACTCCAGGCCTTTGACTTCCTCACTCCATTCAGACTACTCTTTCAAGGTCACCAATGACTACACGTTGCTAATACCAGTGACTGGTTCTCAGGGCTCATACTTGACTTACCAGCAGTATCTGATGCTGGTAATCACAGTTCTTGAAACACTTCACTTGGTGTTATGGATTGAATGTTTGCATCCCTCCAAATTCATACAGGGGCACCTTGGAGATATTAGGGGTTTCATTCCAAACCACCACAATAAAGCAAGTCACACAATATTTTTAGTTTCCCAGCGCGTATAAAGGTTATGTTTGCACTATACTGTAGCCTATTAAGCGTGGAATAGCATTATGTCAAAAAAAATGTACTTACCCTAATTTACAAATACTTTATTGCTTAAAAAAATATGCTGACACATACAAAGTGAGCATATACTGTTGGAAAAATGGTGCCAATAGACTTGCTCAGCTCAGGATTGTCACAAGCCTATGAGTTGTTGATTTTTTTTAAAAAAGAAAGTATCTTTGAAGCCCAATGAAGCAAAGCACAATAAAATGAGGCATGCCTGTATGTTGAAATTCTAGCTGTCTGTGTGATGGTATGAGGAGGGAAGTCCTAAGGGTAGAGCCCTCATGAATGGGATTAGTGTCCTTAGCTCTCTTGCTTTCTTTCCAAGTGAGGATACAAGAAGTCAGTGGTCTATAACCTAAAAGAGGGACCTCATCAGCACCCAACCGTGCCCACGCCCCAGTCTTGAACTTGACCTTCCAGACTGTGAGACATACACTTCTGTTGTTTATAAGCCTCCCAGCCTGGGGTCCTTTGTAATAGCAGCCTGAACTAAGAACTTGGCTTTCTCCCATGCTCCTACTTTCTCCTTGACTACTCTTCAGTTTCCCTTGTTCCTTCTCATCTTACATGGCATGATCCCTCGTCATGGGATCTCTTTCCTGTCCCTGCCTTGTTGATTTCATCCAGTTTGGTGGCTTTAAATACCTAGACCCTGATGACTCCTGAAGGTAATCCTCCAGCCATCTATCTTCCACTGCAGTCTCCTATATCTAACTGCCTTCACGACATCTCCTTAGGTGTCTAGTGAGCATCTCAAACTTCACATATTTAGCTGAATTTCTGGTCTTCCCCTGAACCCTGTTCTTGCTGACTTTCTGCATCTCACTTAGTGGACTCTTAGTAGCTTAGACCAGAAACGTTGAAGTTGCCCTTGACTTCTTTCTTTCTCTCACTCCATATCCAAGCCGGTTAGCAAATTCTTATAGGATCTACCTTCAAAATTCATCCAGAACCAAAATATTTCTCATTACCTCTACCGCTGCCACCCTGATCCGGTGTCTAGATCACTAGTTTTAAAAATGTGACTGTGCAGCAGTAAAGAAGTTTAAAAACATAAACAAAAAAACCAATGTGATTTGCCAGGTTTGGTGACTCAGCCTGTAATACCAGCACTTTGGGAGGTTGAGGCAAGTGGAATGCCTGAGCCCATGGGTTCAAGACCAGCCCGGGCAACTTGGCAAGACCTCATCTCTACAATAAAATAAAAAATAGCCGGGCATGGCAGCATGTGTCTGTAGTTCCGGCTACTTGGAAGGCTGGGGCGGAAAGATTCTCAAAGCCCAGCAGGTCTACACAATGGAGTGAGACCAATTCAAAAAAAAATGTGATCAACAGATTTCTTGTGGTTCCCCAAAACACTTGTAGGCAGCCCAGAAGAGAAAAACTATTTTTGCCACAGGGCTACTATGACATTTGCCTTTTTTACTGTATCAACATTTGTACTGATGGTACAACAGCAATGATGGATAAACTTGCTGGGCCCCTGGCACAGATCAAGGTACCACACTATGCCAGTGGTCATTGTATTCTTCACTACCACATACTCTCTAAAATATCCTTGGAGAACTAGGCATGGTAGCACACACCCGTAGTCTTACCCACTTGGGAGGATGAGTCAGGAGGATTCCTTGAGCCCAGCAGTTCAAAAACAGCCTGGGCACCATAGCAAGACCCCATCTCAAAAACAAAAGAAGTCCTTAATGAAGCTGTA
>CAUYQG010267616.1:0-11089 GCA_963574415.1 Tarsius wallacei
CTATAAGAAAGGAATTGGCAGTAGCAGGACACTGCCAGTGGGGGCGGGGGGTGGGGAGGGCAACACACACCATCAATAAGGATACCTGATCTCAAAGCAGGCAAAGTAGGGACCAAAGGGAGGCCCAAGCTTTACCTATACAACGACTACTTGTATACCTAATCCTGAATTGTACCTCACATCTTTAAAATAAAAGTATAGTTTTTTTTTTAGTTGCAGTCTCACTCTGTTGCCCAGACTGGAGTGCAGTGGCCGCTCCCGGCCACCGCAGCCTCAACCTGCTGGGCTCCGGCGATCCTTCCACCTCAACCTTCCAAGTAGCTGGAACTACAGGTGCACGCGACCAAGCCTGGCTAATTTTTTTTTTTTTTTTTTTATTGTAGAGATGAGGTCTCGCCAAGTTGCCCAGGCAGGTCTCGAACCCGCGGGCTCAGACAATCCACTCACCTCAGCCTCCCAAAGCGGGGGATTACAGGCTGAGCCACCGAGCCCGACTTAAAATAAAATTTTAAAAAAAGAGAGAAGGTGCCGAATGCTGGTCGTGTACCTTTGAGAACGTGCTAAATGCCACTTAGCTGTACTGTACACTTTTAAATGTTTAACCTTATGTGACTTGCATCTCAATTTAAAAAGACACAAAAACTAAAGCACCTCTCTTCAAGCCCTTCTCTGAGCAGAACCAAGCTCCCCTCCCCTTCAGTCCTCCCATCTGTCTGGGGCATCCACATTTGCCCACTCGAACTCCTCAAGAGGAGAAGCTTCTCAGGGCCTGGCCATCGGATGCGATCCAGCCTCCTCAAAGGGTAGTCAGAGTAAAAGCATGAATTTCTGTCTATTCCCACAGACTTAGATGAGGGGGTTAGGGTGCAGGGGGAGGTTTATTTTTTAATGAACCAGCAGCTTCTGCGGCATTATATCCCCTAGTGACAGGGCCTCAGTGAGTAGGATGTATCGTTCTGGGCCCACAAAACTCCTCAAGCTTTCAGAGGAGAGCTTGGTAACTGCAGCCCAGGGATCAGATGGGGACAGGGGTGTGCATCCTGGAGTTGGACTACCTGGACGGTGGCTGGCCTCTGCCATTTCCTCTTCCTATGACCTTGAGCTCCTTCCCACCCAGCATTTGTGCACGTCAGTCTCCTCGCCTGTAAATGAGGACAACCAATGGAACTTGCTTCGTCTGGTGATGGAAAGGGCTGGGTCATTAGACGTGGTCAGTACAGAGTGACAGTGACTGCTAAGGAGCATGGTTCCTGTTCCTCCATGCAGGGCCAGCAGAAGGACTCAGCTGGGTGGAGTTTGGACTTGAGGTTCCTCTAATATTACTGCATATACTCACCTTTATCCTCAGTATTTCCAGGGAACCTGCCCAGTATGGACTCAGACACTTGGGTCCCTGGGATGGCGAGGCTGCCTGGGCAGTGGGCAGCTCGAGGTTCCCAGGCCTGGCCATAACTGTATTGCGATTCAACTGGAATTGCTTAATCGCTTATATTTGTATTAATTACAGTTTATAAAACACTTTCACAATAATTTTCTCACTTGTTTTCACAACCACCCCAGGAAGCAGATTTCATCTCCATCTTTAGAGACGAGCAAACGGAGACCCAAAGAAGGTAGGTGACTCGCCTGATGCCACACAGTAAAGAGCAAGAAAAGAGGGTCAAAACCAGGGTCTGACTCCCTGTGTGACCTCCCATGTGGGAGCTCTGTCCACTAAACCATGGTCTTTCTCAACTGGGCACCGCCATGCGCCCAGGGATGGGCTGGAGTTTGGTGGCACAAATGAAAGGCAAGTTCACGGGTATCCTGCCCCCAAGGAGCTTACAATCTCTATGGAGAAAATCAAAGTTCGGCAGTTCCTGGTCCAACTCTCCAGGGCATATCGTAATCATCTTATTTCCTTCAAGGGCATGTCATGATAGAAGAGGAACTGTACCTCTGGTGGCCGTGCATGTGGCCACCGTGAGGAAAGGAGTACGGCCAGCCCTCGGTGTGGTGAGGGAAGTGGCCTAGCAGGGAGCAGCTCGGGCCCAGGCACAGAGTCAGTGACCCAGCCCCCTACCCCTCAGCTCCGTTTTTTTAGCTGTCAGGTGGAAAGCTTCCACATACCTACTCCATAAGCTTATTCCAAAGATTAAATGGGAAAATCCATGTGAAATATTTAGTGCAGTATCCAAAATTGTTATTATCATCCTCTCAGGCAAGTTCTGCTCCATGTTGACCATCTTCAGCAACAAGAAAATGTGGCATCAGCTGATCTTACAAGTTTTGCAAAATGATTGTGTTCTATGGGATTAACTACTTTATGTGCAATTAACCCCTCAAAGTTGGTTGTCCGATATTCTTATATATGCATCCATACGCAGATCAGAAACCCATAGAGTACTAAAAATACTGTCATAATGAATGACAGACATCGAAATTACTCTTTGAGAGTCCCCCCCCCATCCTCCAGCACAAAAGAAATTTGAGGGAGAAAGAGATAATCATAAAAATATTTTTTTACATCTACTATTTCATTTAATTGTCAGTTTAGGGGATAGACCTTAATTATAGTTTTAAATAAGTATTCTTGACCTGTTTCGTACATGAGAAGGTTTTAAAAAGCTATTATGCCACAGTAAATAATTTATTAATAGATCTGGGAGGTGAAATAGCATGTTTGTTTTAAAGAAAGAATGGAGAAATATATAAGAAATGACAATCTCCTACTCTTATCTTTTTGTTTATGACCCACACATGTTTTCTTGGGGGAAAAAAAATGGAAATAAGGCAATTTTATTTATATATTTGAGTTGGAGTCTCACTCTGTCTCCCAGGCTGGAGTGCAGTGGCACACTCATGGCCACCCTAGCATCAATCTGCTGGGCTCAGGCAATCCTTTCACCTCTGCCTTCCAAGTAGCCGGAACTACAGGCGTGTGCTACCATGTCCAGCTAATTTTTTAACTTATTGTAGAGACGAGGTCTCACCATGTTGCCCAGGCTGGTCACGAACCCATGGGCTCAGGCAATCCTCTTGCCTCGGCCTCCCAAAGTGCTGGGATTACAGGCTTGAACCACAGTGCCCGGCCTAAAGCAATCTTCGAAAGACAGTCCTTCAAATAAATACTGAAGAGGTAAAAATTTTCTTTACCTGTAGTGGCAAGTTGGGTCCAGCCACCCTTTTTAATAAAACTGATTAATGACTAAGTGTGAACAAAATAGGGAAGTGAGTAATCAGGTGGAATTTATGTTATCCTTAAGCTGGAATAAAAATCTATGAGATGGAAAAAAAAAAGCCTTTGGGGCCTTGGCCAAGTTCTTCAATAATCAAGAGGCTGAGCAGAGAGCAGCTCTTGGGATCTGCATCCCGTTGCACAGACAGAGCCTATTAAAAATTAACAAAATAGTTCGAGATGACTATTTCAAGCGTTATGAATTGGAAAATGGCAAATACCTAGCTGAACAGACGACTGGTTTTGACGCTTAATAGCCAGTTGTAAAGGAAATGAACCACTGCAGGCTTTCAGACGCAGAAGTGGTCGTCGGTGCTGAGACCAGAGCGGAGACATCTACATTTAAGGATCAGCAACTCCCAGGGGAGCAAGTGTGAAAAGCCCGAGTCTAATTTCCCATCATCGTTGAACATTTTCTAGCAAATTAACGACAAGTCTGGAACGGGGGGTGGGCACACAGGAGGAGTCCACACTGGAGTGGGTCTTAGAAATGGGGGAAGCCCGACAAGAGGGTGAGACTATGTTAGGCATTATTTCACTGTTTCGTGATTTGAGGACTGTTTTAGACCATGGTACTAATCATGCTTTTTTTTTTTCCTTCTCTGTATTTCCTGATGCTTTTACATTTGGGGACCACGCTTGACTTAGGGGTAGTCAATTCCTAGAGATTAAATGATTTGCCTGCTAGCAAGGCTTTCCAGTGCAAACCAACCAACCAGAGCCCATACCCCCAGCTGTTTCCCTCGGCAAGCTCTCACACTCAGATGCTCTACACCTGCTCTAGTCATCCAGGACCAGGTACCAGACCGCGTGGGACAGCCCCTATGCCTCATAGCCTGCCGCAGGTATTCAAACTAGCCAATCCAAAACCAGTTTATCTGGCCTCACCCCTCCTTCCTGCAGAAACCACAACAAAGGGTCTCGCTCATGTTTTCCTCCCATTCTCTCTACCTCCTAACAGACCCTGATGCTTCCCCTTATGGCCTTGTGTCTCCTTTTCTTGGGGATTGTGAATAGCAAACTATCTTTTCAATGGCTGTTGTTCTCTGATGGCCTCACCACACTAGAATAATAACGACATCAAAATTAACTTACCTTTCAAAACAGCCATGTCAAAAATGTCCCTGGCATCAAAGAAACCCCATCAAAATGCCATGTACCCAGAGAAAAAAAGGCCAAGAACGTGACTTTGGGCTCCATGATAGGGGCCTCACATTGTGTATCATCCCATGGATGGCGGGATGCCTTTGCAAACCCTTGAGCAGAGCGAGAGTGATCAGAAGTGTGCTCGAGGAAGATTGACCCAGCCCTGGACTGGAGGCAGTGAGACCAAGCAAGAGGGTCAGTCCCAGGAGCATGGTGGAGGGAATAAAAAGGACACTGTGGATCATAAAGGACAAGATTTGGCAACTAATGGAAGGTGGTGGGCAGTGGAGGAAGAATCAAGATAACCCTGAGCTTCCAAATCCCTGCCTATGGAAACTGGGGCAGAAAGAGGGGTCCTGGAAGGAAAGACAAGAAGGTTTGGAAGTCAGGGATAACTGACTCTTTCATTTCCTCTTTTCAGACCTGGGTGACAGTAATCATCCTCACTCAACAAGTGTTTGCTGAGCTCCTCCAGGGCCTGTCCCGGGTGCTGGGGACATAGTGGTGAGGGAATAAACAAACCTTCCCATATGCACAGAGCTTAAACGCTAGTGGAGAAGAGAGTTAGGAACATGCTGTTTTACTTTAGAGAGCATTATGACCCAGAAATTGCAGGCCAAAGATTCACCCACATGCCTTTCTGCCATGACTTGCTGTTCATTTTGCCCTTGAAAACACATCCACATCTGCCTCGTCAACCTCCTTCACACTGACATGAAGACATCATTAGAGCTTTTAATGGACAAGCTGGAGTCAGTTATGCCCAACTTGCAAATCTACATTTGTTTACTTTTTCCTTCAATTTATCAAAGACGTGTAATAAAGGGAGCCAAAGGAGTCCCACGAGTATGAGACAAGTGTGTTACCTGTGTAGGGAGAGCCATTTTTCAGTTGTCACCCATGCCTGACACCAAGGCTGAGAAGCCCGCTTGGCATGGCTCCAGAGACCTCCCTCGTTTACGTGGCGCACATTCTTGTGTGTGTTTTCCTTCTGCCAGAGAATACTAATTTTACCTCTGATTCCTTCTCAGACACAAAGCCTGGTAGTCACAGGTCAATCACAAAATCGTAGACTAGGAACAAAGAGAAGTGCACCAATGGGCGAAAACATGGAAACCACACTTACAAGAGAGTGAGAGTTTTTCCTGCAGTCGGTCACACCTCCACCTCCTGGGGTTGAACACTGTCACGTCTGGGCTGTCTGTGGGGTAGACGCTGTATTTTCCTCAATGGCCCAAGTGCCTTAAATGGGTCCTCCAGATTCCCTCATTTAAAGATAAATTTGAGTAGATTAGAGAAGAAAAAAAAAAAAACAGCGGAAGGTAAAAGGTTTTCATCACTTAATAATGCCAATTTTATCATCACTTAGCATAACTTCTTTCTGCCAATTTTATCATCACTTACAATAACTTCCATTAGGGTAATAAGGCATTAAGTGTATGTTGATTGCAAATAATCTGGTTACATTCACTAATTATGTGGAGACTGATTTTTTTTTTCTTGTTTGAAATGTAATTTTAAAACATCTCTACTCCCTAAAAACAGGACATATCAAAGTAAGGAGACACATATGCCATAGAGACGGAAAATGAGATTTTTGTGTATTTGGCAAGTGCCTGATTACAAGATGAAAATGGATGGAGAATTCATCTGCAGAAATAAATAATGTAAATGGCTTGCTCTGGTTGATTTGCTCTCACCTTCTCTCCCCTGGGGTCAAATTAATATGTTTACTGCTGATAAGCTGTTTTATATAGCTGGAGGTGATGATGCTAAAATACCGTCTCACAGGGTAAGGGACTACCCCGCACGCATGGTCTTTATAGAGATTAAGTATAAACTGCCAGGCTCTGAATTTTATAGCTTCCATAGCTGTGAAGTGCTGGTTTAAGTAAGGGATAGAGAGGCTTTGGATGCATTACATTGTCATTTAGGGCTGCTATAAAATTTTGTAAGGCTGTCCATTATAACCCCAGCTTTCGGTGCCTGTCATCACTCAATGGCAATAATGACACTCCTGCTACTACTAGTAAGTTGCTACTTGAATATTGGCACATATGGACCGAATTCAAATTATTTGTTTCCCATTCAATAAAATATTCCTTGGCCGTTTTCAAGTTTATAAGATTATAAATGCCCTGAGCATATAAACCAGAGCTGGATTTTCAGGGATGCCCTTCTGGTGTTTCTGGAACTGGAAATGATTTCCCTTCAGCCAGCCATAGACATTTTCTAATCTATTTTTCAGTAAAACTTTCAGAGCTCCTTTGGCTTAGAAGAAATTCAAAAAATGATTCAGATTTCCATTAAAAACATAATCATAGTGATAATTTGCACTGTGTCATGTTTTCAACTATTTAAAAACAATTTTATGTCATTTTTCTCTCTCTTTCTAAGACCCTGAGTGTTAGGAGAATGCGTGTTATTTGTTATAATTTATAGATGAAGCAGGTATTTACCCCATTTTATAGATGAGAAAGTGAGGTAGAGAGAGACCAGATGACTTGCTCAAGGCCATGCATCAAGTAAGTGACAACATGAAGATTAGAAGCCTCCAGGTGGCCTGATCAGCAGCCTTTCAACCACAGGACATGAAATGTGTATGACAGGAAATGCAAACCGCTTCCTTTGCTGTTAACTAAACCACAAGCTACTTTCACCATCATTGTCCTGAGCATGGGTTTTGCTATCACCACAATTGCCCTGAGCATGGGTCTTACTGTCACTATAATCACCCTGAGCATGGGTCTTCCATAAGAATGTGAGTTTTAGTGTTAGATCTGTCCAGATCAGGCGTGATGCAGAGGGCCCACCTAGGCCATCACATACGTCCTTATGTTTTGCACGTAGATCACTGTGATGAGGTGTCTGAGAAAGCCAAAACTGTGCCACCTCAATGTTTAGAGAGTGGAGCACACTTGGAGTGGCTGCAGGGACACTATCTACGCCAACTCTATTGCCAGGAGCCTTGAGAGCCATCTGCTCACTGACTGCACCTAGAGACATCTCTCAAGTTGCTCTGTCACTTGGGTTTTCTTCCTAGAAGCAGTGAAGGGTGGAAGTAAGTTCTGTCTCCCTGCAGGTTTCCAAAGAGCAACTAAAAACCCTGGCAAAATTCAAATTCTAACACAAGTTCTAAGATATAAGCAGGTCCCTCCAATTGCAGATTGCTACCCAAGAGCGTATTAATTCCCAGTGACATTGCTTTTGTACTTAATATTTTATTTTAGGGAATAAAAAGGTCAGGAGAGTTTAAGTCAAGGAAGTTCTAGTCCAAGAAAATATAGACACTCCTCTGTACAAGAGTTTTCTTTTGTCTCAGTCTCTCCCATCTGTATACTGGGCACCCTGCAACTAGAACCACACACCAACAAGTTCCCGGGCAAGCCCAGAGCCGGGGGTAGCAAGGTTTATATATTGCTGGGAAGAAAACTCCCAAAATTAATTTAGGATGCTTCTTGTTGCATTTTGGAAATGATAAAAAGGAATTTTTTGGCTTCCCCAAGTGTAAAATCACCAAGGTGAGATTTTTTTTGTGTGAATGCTATGTGTTATCTTCAGGAGTTGAAAAGTTGTGGCAATGCCCTCATTGTCACCTGGTTGGATTTACTGGGCGTCCTTTGCAAGATGCCTTGGGTAGGAGTATTCAAATGCACAGACGCGAGCCCTGCAGTCCCAATCCTGGCAATGTTCATATGAACAGAACACAGCTCTAATTATTCCAAATTCTGCTAAAATTAAGCCCAAATGTTCAGTTTTCCACGTGTTCTTCTTAATTAAGAATGAAACGAAAGAGAAAAAGAAACCATCAAAATTATATAAATAAAAAACAGATGGACTGCAGTATTGGAAGCTCTCTTCTGTAAGAGCATTCCCTTTAATAAAATTCATTGGTTAATTTGGTTGATAAAAGTGGCATTAAAATTAAATAAGAATTAACATACACTTGGATAAATATTTGTAGTTTCTTTCATGTGCTACCATGACAAAGGTAATTTAGCTTAAAAGCAGTCATCATCTTTCTTCACAACTGATAAAGCATTACTAATTGTGTGTGTTAATATGGTACAATATGGAATTGAATAGAGATTCTATCTTAATAACATCTCCATTAAATTAAAGACAGTGTTGTATGACAGGAAAGATAAGTCTGTTTATTCCAAACTAGCACATCAAAAGAGCAACTGTGAGGCGATGGGACAGTAACTAACATTTTCTATACGGTTCTAACTGACAACATTACATTTATAGTCAGTGTTGTAAGCCATGCTATTTGGTGGGATAATCTAGATAATGTCTCACTGAGAAAAGTGATACTTTAATTATGGTGTAAAAGATACTGATCTTTTCCTTTCAGTGTCTAACAGGCTCTTTCTATAAACAAAATGCTGAGCAGAAAATGATCCCACTCCATTGCAATAAAATAACCATCCTTCAAGGCTATTTCACCATCCCTGAGCTTCTGTTAACACGAGTGGCCGGGGATTGCCAGGAACAAAGTGGATGATAGTGATTTAACTGTGAGAATGATGGTGCCGTGATTTCAGTGCCTTTCTCTGTCTGTCGTTTGTGGGGCTGTCATGGGCAGAACTGTACTCCTACAGCATGCTGGTGTGCTCAACTGTGTCTCTGCCGGCTGGGGGTTCAGGATTCCCTCCAGCATGCCAGCTCTGCTCTGGTGGAACAGAGGGAATTGGAGGCCAAAGCCCAGCTCCCTTTCCCATGTGGGCCTGGGCAGCTTAGCTCTGATGAACACATCATTGCTTGGCACCATCTGCCCTGGAGGACCAGGAGACGTTTGGAATGCCAGTTGTTTTGTCTGTTAATTTGTTTGTATTTTAAAAGCACATGCCACAACCGCCTATTTGGAGGCTGTGGATTTGTTCTGAACGTGTGATGCTGTGCTCAGATGTGTGGACACGCTCCTGTGGCATCTCCCTGCCTCCAGGAGCAAATGTCCCCAGCCCCCCATACGTGCAGGGCCTTGGAAGACTTACCTCTTTACAGCCGACTTCAGCCACACATGCCACACACACACGTCTGACAAGAGGCAGCATCAGTGTGATCAGCCAGAGTCGATATTAAGTACTGGCTAAGAAATGAAAGCAGTTTGGGAGTGATTATAACCTGCTTTCCCAAATGCGCTGTTAAAAAAAATCAGTTTGCAGAGTGGATGCTAACCCTATTTTTATACCAACCTGACTGAATTCTTAATACCCGGAAAAAAAGGAAACCATGGCTTAACATAAAGCAGGAGATGTAACAAATAATAAACTGCACTAAGAGCTTAGTATCATCGTAAGGAGACAGATGGAAAACTTCTCTCCCGAGGTCACTGCTTACAGAATTAGAGAAAGGGTTTCTGGACATGCTCAGGGTGGATAGTTCAAGCCTGAATTTCAATGAGGTGGAAACGCTTTTTAGTATAGATGCAAGATTTTCATGTTTTCCCTTTAGGAAATACAGAGATTATGATATTCATCTGTTTCACCCAGGACTCGAGCAAAAACCTCAGACTCTTCCAGCATGTCTGATTCGACCAAAAAAGAGAAGATGCTGCTGGTGCTTTGTATCCTACAGAAGTGCTATGATGCCATCATCTGTCCAGGAAAAGAAAGGAACATCCTCCCGAGTGCTAAGGTTATCAGAAAACTGGAGCATTGGGAATAAAGGAATTATTTCCACGAGAAAAGCACGACTAGTCATTGGCTCATCATGGACTGAAAGACCAATGGCTGCTTCTCAGAGACTCCCAAGGCCCAAAGTCCTGGTTCCAGAACTCAGCGAAGGCAGCATGGCTGTGTTCAGCGTTATGTGGGGAATGGCACACACTCCTCGGTCTTCATTTCCTTTCCATTTACAGATGGACATACCAAGACACAGATAATCTCAGAAAACTCATTTACCCACAAAATTCTGACACATCTGGCTCTCTGGAGTCCCTCCCCCCCACCCCCCGGCTGCCATCTTTTAAAAAATTGATACATAATCATCGTACATATGTATGAGGTACATGTGACATTTTGATACATGCATACAATGTGTAATGACCAAATCAGAGTAATTAGGACATCCATCACCTCACACATTTATCATTTCTTTGTGTTGGGAACATTTCAAATCTTCTCTTCTAGCTACTTTGAAAAATGCAATAAATTACTGTTAACTCTAGTCACCCTACTGTGCTATAAAACCCTAGAACTTATTCCTTCTGTCTAGCTGTATTTTTGTACCAGTTAATCAACCTCTCTTGATCCCCTTCTCCCCTTTACCATTTCAGCCTCTGGTGATCACTATTCTACTCTCCACCTTCATGAGATCAACATTTTTAGTTCCCGCTATGAGTGACAACATGCTGTATTTGTCTTTCTGTGCCTGGCTTATATCATTTCACATAATGACCTCCGGTTTCATTTACATTGCTGCAAATGACAAAATTTCACTCTTTTTTATGGCTACATAATATTCATGGTGTACAGATACCACGTCTTCTTTATCCATTCATCCACTGTTGGACATTAAGATTGATTCCGTATCTTGGCTATTGTGAATAGTACCACAGTGAATGTGGAATTACAGATAACCCTTCAATATACTGATTGCCTTTCCTTGGGATGTATACCCAGCAGAGGGATTACTATATTATATTATAACAGTTCTATTTTTAGCTTTTTGAGGAGCATCCATACTGTTTTCTGATGTGTCTATGCACATTTACATTCCACC
>CAUYQG010267621.1:0-36131 GCA_963574415.1 Tarsius wallacei
TGATTTTTAGAACTTTTAGGAATCACCACACTGTATTTCCACAGAAGCCGTACTAATAAAGTAGCTCTAACCTCTAGTCTCCAAACCAATAATCTACACTCAGTTCATTAAAATGCAGCCTGTTGACCACCCATCATTGACAACCGAATTAGTAAATTACCATAAAGAATAAAATCTGTATTACACATTAAAAGTAGAAACACTTCCCAACGGCAAAACACTCCTGCCTCAGATCAGTACAATAAATTCCTATTCATGCTGTGATTCTTATCTTGAATAATAAGGAAGAACTCAGAAAGAAGGTAGACACAGAGCCAGAGACAGCAGGAAAGACAAGCGTAGCTGAAACAGAACTAATTGTTCCAAAGAAGACAAGCTTAAGCACTCCGTTGCTATATAAATATAAATGAGTATATAGGTACATATTTTATGATAGAATAACAGTTCAACTTTAACCGTAGAAAGAATAATTTAACTAGGACAATAAAAGAGTTACATTTCTTCAGCTATTTAAAGTGCTATCTGAGTCACCAGGCAGCGCTGCACTTTGTATTTTCTAAAGGACACAGCATATACTTGATAAAAGATCTTTGATTCACGAAGCAGTTGGCAAAGTTAATATTCTGGCTTCAGAAAGAGAGAGTCCACAGACAGTCTATCAAATTGAATAAGTCGATGGGGCCACCCACTCAGTAATTCATTTGCCCCAGTCAATTCAACAATGTCTTTTTTTCTCTCTGGTATATAGTTGGAAACATAAAAGTCGAGGCCAAAGCATCTTTTCTTCCTTATCAAAAGCATACTGTATATAAAGTGGATAATGCACATTAAACGATATATTTCTATGACTTTTAGTTTTAAGACTACTTTCTTTTGCTCTATTTGACCTTACATATCATAGTCACAACATTGCTATAACTAGCAAATGGTCCTTTTTTATTGCTATAATCATTGAGGCTATACCATATGCTTTCTAACGGGTGAACATGAAAAGAGTAAAACTAATTATTTAAATTAGTTTCAGGGATACTGTTCTTGGCATAGAATAGACCATGAATCTTTTGCGGCGCGTTCAACTCACAATGTACCAGCTTCTGTAGATTTAACTCTCAACTTATCCTATATTTTCTTGACCTTGAATACTTATTAACATTTTATGATTCTGGAATAGTACTTACTCCATAATGACCATACTCTTTTATGATCTATTATAATAATAGATTACACAATTATTTTATAGGATAATATATTAAAATCCTCTGAATTTTTAAAAAGCCTTTGAGCAAAATGTGAGTAGGTCTAATAAGGTAAAATAAATGACCTAATCCTGTTTGCTTAAACTGTGACTTTTCTCTTCATAAGGGTTATCTAACAGCAAAATCCATCAGCAATATGAAAAGACTCTCCTTCTCTTCAGCCCACAAATGACTATGCTCTGTCTACAGGGTGTTAACAGCAATTGGTGTCCCTGCTTATACAAAGAAACCATTTTCCCTTATCTCTACCCATATTATTAAGACATTAATGTTATGTAAATATTAAATTTTCTTTTGTTTCAAATGCAAAATTCATTTGCTAAATATCAAAGCCTTTTTAACTATACTTAGTCCATTTATATACCACCACAAATATTAAAGTTTAATAATTCCTATGAAATGCACGTAAATCTTAGAAGCCAGATATCATTATTTT
Organism: Tarsius wallacei; assembly: GCA_963574415.1. Taxonomy (NCBI): domain Eukaryota; kingdom Metazoa; phylum Chordata; class Mammalia; order Primates; family Tarsiidae; genus Tarsius; species Tarsius wallacei. Next base: position 1,693 of record CAUYQG010267621.1, read on the forward strand.
CTGGTTTTATGGTGTGGTTTCCAGAGAGTAAAATGAAGTAGGTTCAAAATCATCTCTAGATAAAATGGAGCAATAAAGCTGTTAATCATGTTTGTGGCAAATAGAAATGCAAAGCCTCTAAAATTATTGGAAGACTTACATCTAAATGAGCATAAAGATGAAATAGATAGAGGTGCATAAAATATTTCAGGGACTTTTTACTATTATGTTCATTAGGGTTCCAGCTTAATGCATGCTTTATTGCCCAGAAATTCATTTCATTTGCATTTTAACTGGGTTTTAGTCCAGTTAATCCTTTTTCTTCCCTTGCTAAGAAACTATTCTGCAACTACAGCAAAATGCTGAAAGAAGAGAAAGAAATTGAAAGTCCACTTATATTAAAATGTAAATTTGTCATAGTTTACTAAAGAAGAGAAATTTTTATGCCAAGTTCAGTAGATCATATCCTTTTGACACCAAAAATTGTCTTGTATCATGGAGTAAGCTCTATTAGATGACAAGGAATTTTATCTGTTTATGCTAAAGATTTACTATCAAGAAAGATTCAGTAAAAATCAACATCTCATTTCTACAGGAGTGAAAATGATAAAGCAATCACACATTTAAAAGTATCCAATTCGCCAGGCTCGGCTCAGCCTGTAATCCCGTGCCTTGGGAGGCTGAGGTGAGTGGATTGCCTGAGCCCGCGTATTCGAGACCTGCCTGGGCAACTTGGGGAGACCTCATCTCTACAATAAATAAAAAAATCAGCCGGGCATGGTAGTGCGTGCCTGTAATTCCAGTCACTCGGAAGGTTGAAGCTGAAGGGTCACCGGAGCTCAGCAGGTCGAGGCTGCAGTGGCAGAGAGCGGCCACTGCACTCCAGTCTGGGCGACAGAGTAAGACTCCAACTCAAAAAAAAAAAAGTATCCAATTCATTTTCACAACAAACTCCAACATCTAATACCATGTATTATTTAAACAGTTGTGTCGATAAAAGTACAATTTCAATTGCAGTTTGAAAATGCAAACATTAATTCAGTAGTATGTTGGTCTAATAGAAAAACAGATTTTTTAAATTGAGAAACATTAGGTTCATGACCTAAACCTTAATAATTTTAGGTCCATGTGGAAATAAGATAGTTTTGTCTGAGTCAATTTATTAAAAAAAAATGTTGATAGATTCTTATTAATATGGTCCTTCAGGCAATCTGACATCTTAGAAAATCCCAAAGAAAAAGAAAGGTGAGAACAAGGAAAGGTATTTTAAGATGGAGGCAAACTATTTTAACAAAAGAAACTTTCTTCATAATTTATTTTGAAATATTTGACACATATTTATAAAATAAAATATAACATACCCGTACTATATTTATTGAGAACCACCTCTAAATTTTCTTTTCATATATTCTTATAAAGTTTGTGCTATTTTTCAAGTACATATAAAAAGTTGTTTCTCTCTCACTAAAATTTGAGAAATAAAGTGCTCTACTTGCTCAATTTGACTTACCTCGACTTAACCATTATTTTATGTTGATAATGACTTCTTGTGATGTTTGTGGCTGTCAGATGGTCTGTTTGAAAGTGTTACTGCTGTTAATTACAATTTTTAAAAAAGGGCATTTGAGCTATTAATCATTTTAACTGTTTGCCAATGAAAGTACTGGGGGGACCCCAAAAAACCAGAAATTAACTTTTGGAGAGCAGGTCTCTTGTAGTACAGGCTTCCCTTGCTAGGTAAGTGTTCTAGGAACCCATTATCATCAATGTATCAGTTAGCATTATTGTGAGAGGCTTCAGTGAATTTAATGGGGAGAGATACTTTCAATGTGTTTGCCCATTTTATGATGGGTGATTTACAGCACACCTGTTCACACTGTGCTGAGTATTCAGCAGTTTTGACCAAAAACGGCCTGACTCCTGTGCCTCAACCTCCCTATTCACTCAATCTCACCTTTTTTGTTTGATTGTTTGTTTCTCTGGATGAAAAAAGGAAACTTTTTGCCCATGAGAAAAAGGTGAAACAAAAAGCAGCAGAAACACAAATGCATCAAAACTGGCAGGTTCAAAAACTGTTTTGAGCAGTGGAAAAAGCATCTCAATAGGTGTAGTCCATTCAATGGAGAATACTTTGAAGGTGAATGAAGTTTAAGCATGTGAGAATAAATACACAATTTTTATAAATAAATTATGCATTTTGGGGATTCCCCCTCATGTATGGAGGAAAGAGTCAGGGAAATCCTACATTTATTTCAAACATATCAATGCCCTAAGAAAGCTGAGAGAAATGATTTGAAATTATTAATAGGAACTAACCAGAGAGCTGGTTTTCATTCCTCTTCACTATTGTGGATTAGTACTAGACATGAAGTCCAAAGTTTTAAAGAAAAACAAAGACAACCCACTAAGAGATTAGATGCTCTCTTTGATCCAATAGACATCCAGTAATTTCCTGGTCATCAAGTGAAACAGTCTTTATTCTCTAATCTAGTTCTGTTTCTACTGAAAGGTTGATAAAAACATCTACTAGCCCCAAATTAATTAGTGAAAGAATGTTTTATTCATAAATTAATAATGGAATTTATAAAGATATTCATTTGTATTTACATTATCAAGCTAACTAATTTTTTTGATTGTCAGGAACTATATACTATGAAAAAAATAAATTAAATTCCAATAGAAAAAATCCAAAAACTTAAAGATGATCACATTTTAAAGTGTTTTATCTATCAATCTATCTGATTAACACTTTACATAAAATTTGACTGTGTCTTTTATTTCTAAATTTTGTTTGACCCTTAATCTTATTTCCTCAAAACCTTATCTGAAATAAAAATATATTGGTTAATATCTTTATGTATTTTTAATATAAAAATTGAGGTAAATTTTATAAAATTAGATGACTATCCTTATGAGATTACACATAAAACACCAGAAGCACCCTCCAAAAATACATAATTAAGGAAATGTCATAAATTGATAGAAAATACAAAACAGAAAGGAAATACATAATAAAGCATACATATCACCAAAGTCAAAAAAGAGAACGAATAGCCAAAACAATCCTCAGCAAAAGGAATAAAGTGGGAAGTATCACACATTCAAACTTTAAACTTTGCCACAAGCTACAGTAACCAAAACACCTTGCTATTGGTACAAGAATAGGCACATAGACCAATGCAACAGGACAGAAATTTTGGAAGTAAAACTCATCTCTCAAACAACCCATCTTTGAAAAAATCATCAATAACAACCACGGGAGAAAGGAAACCATATTTAGCTAATGGTGCTGGGAAAACTGGCTGACTGCATACAGAAGAATGAAACTGAACCCTTACCTACCACTATATACAAAATTTCAACTAAAAATGGATTAAAGACTTAAATGTACACCTCAAACTATAAGAATCCTAGAAGAAAAATGTAAGAAACACCTTTATGCACATTGGATTAAGCAACAAATTCTTGACCAAGTCCACAAAAGTGAATGCCAAGATAGACAAGTGGGACCTCATAAAACTGAAAAGCTTTTGTGTAGCAAAAGAAACCATCAAGAGAGCAGGCAGACAACCCACAGAATGGAAAAAAAATTGCAAATTATATATCTGACAAAGGTCTAACATCCGGGATCTACAAGGAACTCAAACAAAGTGAAAAGATAAAAACAACCCCATTAAAAAGTGGGCAAGGGACATGAATAGACACTTTTCAAAGGAAGACATATAATCAGCCAACAGACACGCGGAAACATTGCACAGCCTCACTAATCATCTGAGAAATGCAAATCAAAACTACAATGAAATATCAATTCCAATAAGGATGGTCATCAATAATATATCAAAAAACAACAGAGGCTGGCACAGGTGTGGAAAAAAGGAAAGGCTTCTGTACTGGTGGTGGGAATGCAAGCTAATACAACTTCAATGGAAAGTAGTGTGACAATTCCTAAAAGATCATTAACCTTCTATACGATCCAGAAATCTCTCTTCTGGGAACATACCCAGAAGATTATAAATTGTTCTACCAAAAAGACACCTGTACACGCATGTTTATAGCCACACTATTCACGATAGCAAAAAAATAAAACCAACCCTACTGCCCATTGGAAGTGAACTGGATAAAGAAAATGTAGTAAATACGTGATGGTGTATTATGCAGCCTTAAAGAAAAAAATCACGAACTTTGCAACAAACTGGATGAAGTTGCTCTTCACCTATTCCTAGTTATGTCACACTAAACACATGCCTTCAACAAAGTGAAACACCATTCAATGGATAGATAATAAACTGTCAAATCTTGATAACAAGAGAAAAAGAGAGAGGCAGAAAAAACAAGACTGGGAGAGACAGAGAACAGAGGTAAAAAATATGAAAATTTCAGTCAACAGAAGCCACAGGTATCAAGATATCAAAGGAAAGTTATTATTATAAATAAATTATGCCTATAAATTTGCAAATCTAGATGTAATAGGCACATATCTATAAAAAATTAACCTTCAAAAAGAGAGGAAAGAAGAAATTACATCAGTAATATCAAAATAACAAAATACACACACAAACGCGTGCACACACACACACACACACACACAGCCTAGATAATTTCATCAGTAAATTCTATCTAACATTCAAGGAATAAGTAATTCCAATAATTTACAAAGCATTTAAGATGGTTGAAAAAGAGAAATCATGTTCCTTGTCATTTTTATTTTTTTATTTTTCATTTTTTATTTTTTGAGTTGTAGTTTCACTCAGTCGCCCAGACTGGAGTGCCACTGCAGCCTCGACCTGCTGGGCTCCGGCGATCCTTCCGCCTCAGCCTTCCAGGTAGCTGGAACTACAGGTACGCACTATCACACACAGCTAATTATTATTATTATTATTATTATTATTATTATTATAGAGACAAGATCTCACCAAGTTGCCCAGGCTGGTCTCGAACCCCTGAGCTCAGGCAATCTTCTCACCTCGGCCTTCCAAAGTGCTGGGATTACGGCCTTGTAGTTCCAAGTATTGGAACTACAGGTGCGTGCTACCACGCCTGGCTAGTTCCTTGTCATTTTTAAAAGCTAGAAACAAGTCTTTACAACAGAAACTGAAAAGACAGTTTGAATTAAGCAGCTTATACTACAATAACACTCTTGAACATATGTAAAAATACAACTTAAAATATAACAATATGCTAAACTAAATTTAACAATATACTGAAATTATAGGACATTATATTCCAGTTTGATTTATGTCAAAAATAGTTGGTTTAACCACAATCTACTGCTATAGTTGTTAATAACTTGTGAATAAAAGTATAAATTATGTCTCAGGCTTTTACCTTTGAGAAAGTTATTAAAATAGTCCCTCATTAACATTTTTAGTAAATATTTTGATTTTTAAAATTACCCAGTATAATGAAATATCATAGAAATAAAATACACATAGTTAAAATAACATTTGATTGTATGTATATCTACTTTCAATGTATTTTCATAAGAATATAATGCACTAAATCAACAATTAATTTTATAGAACATAACAATACTTAAGAATGATTATTGAATGTAATATATGTTTCAGTGAATTTAGCATATAAAGTAAACAATGTTCTAAAATTCAAGCATAAATGTCAGTTTTCAAGGAAAATATTTTATCCAAATTTGAAATCAATAGAAAATCCTTTGCAAACCCTGGTGAGAATCCTGGGAAAATTTAGAGTTAAAGTTAGTTTGTTTTTATAATTGAGGAAAATTACCCATCATTTGCAAAATGGGTCAGATTCCTCTAAGTATGTATTCTAGGTTTTAAAAGTAAAACAAATATTTGGTAAGTCAGAAATGCCACCCACACATTTTAATACATTTATAATGAAAAACATACAAAATTTATTTTATCCATATTTTCACTTTCTATGTTAATTTTTTCTAACCAACATTTGATACAACACAGCTATGTGATATATGAGCATTTCAACATTAATTTTATAACCAAATATACACAAAATGGAAGCAATTAAAATCATTGCCTGAATCTTCTCTAGAAAAAAAAAATCTCTATTTCATATTTTTGTAGAAGGACATAGCACTGAGACAGAATAAGGAGAGTACTGGCCTCCACCTCACTAACGTATCTCTCTACAAATATCTGATTACTGCCAGACCCTGAAAGTTAGATGAAGAGACCAAGGTAAGCAACATTTTGCCACAAATCTTATTCAAAATCCCAACTAGTTACCTCATTATATTACTAAAATCTGAACCCTAGGAGGAACTTATCCTCCATTTTCTTGCACATGTGACATATGAAGAAGAATGCATCTACACTAAGCTTGCACAGTTAGAACTCCTCCCTAATCATGCTAATATACCTTTCCTTTGACATTAGATCCTTTCCCTTATCTAATAAAAGATCCTGGCCAGCCCCCTTCGGGGAGCCAGTCTAACTCTTCCTCCTGTGCAGTCCCTTGTACAAGACCCCAATCAATGAAGCCTTGTCTGTAAATCTGTTTCACCTTATGTAAATGTCTATTATGTGAGAGCCTAAGAACCCACAGTTGGTAACATTATCTGCCCCCAAAAGGACCAAAGCAACAAATAATCAAATGCAGTTTCACCAGAGTGTTTAAGGAATAGTGCTGGAGTACATTAGAGGAGAGATGAAAAACCTGTAGCATAAAGAGACGAAGGGAAGGGAAGAGGCGGGGAGGAGAGGGAAATGGAGAGGACATGGTGGGAAAAACATCTTTTATCTGCCACACCATCTTCCCAGCCAGGATTACCTCAGAAAATAAGGCACTTCCCCCAGCAGAAAAAAGTAAGCAGGAGGCCCTCAGCAACCCTCATGAACATTGTGGACACATGCAGTCTTGGCTCATGGAGAATCTTGCAGTCCCCACAGGCCCTGAGCTCAGTTTGGGGAACTGCTGGGTTCCCACACAGCTGCACTGCCCCAGAGAAGGAGCCCACATTGTGCCTCCCTTCCCACTCTGTTACCCAAGCTGCAGCAGTTAATGCCATCTTGAAACTGGAGCCATAAAGCACATCCTGCTGTGAGAGCCACTACATCTTTTTATTCCTGAGACTAAGCTGCAATTGTAGCATATTCACACCTGGTAGTGCACCATTCCCTTACAGAACTGCTACATCTTCCTCTCCCCCGAAAACAAGCTGCCCTGGGAGGTGCTATGCCTTACACAGCCGACATACTGCCCTACCTGAACCTGGCCTCTGGGAGCATAGGTCCAGCAAACTGGGTCAGAGCCAGCATGGCATGTTTCCCCTAAAATAAATCAATCCTACTCAGCTAAGCCATGTCCAGACTGGCTGCTCACACAGTCAGTATGTTCATCAGACTGGCATGCAGCCTAATTACCCTGATTTGATCATTACCCGATGCATACATATATGGAAATATCACTTTGTACCTCCAAAATATATGTAATTGTGTAAATTAATTTTTTTTTAGTTATGTGCTTTGGATCAATTAATTAAATTTAACTCTAACATTAAAGTTTTGAAAAAAGAAGAGAAATAAAAACTAAAAGCATTACATAATGGATCATTTTTCCCCTGAGGAATCTCATGGGGTTTAAATAACCCCTCAAATTATGAACATGGGACACTATAAAGGTACTCAATTTAAGAAGAATAGAAATGTCTTTGTATATGTCCCTTGATGGAATAAAAAAATGTGAAATCTCTTTTTATTTTATATTCAGAGAGAATAAGTGACCAGTGATGCTGGTCAGGAAATCTGAAATGTGGCTGGCAAACGTGGGTGTATGTCCTCATGGCATCTATCATTAATGCCTGAAACTGAGAATTGCGGGGTTGCAGGTTGTTCACAGTTTTTACATTGCTCTGGTGGTGCGGGTGGTGTGAGAAAAATACATTGCGTAGTGAAAAGACAGTTGCCTCAGACTAGTTCTAAATCTGGTTCATCGCTGCCTCTTTATTATAAGCCTAATTCTGTTCTGTCTCTGTGCAATACATGACTGGGAAATAGAATGTAGGAATATGGAAACTGAAGAAATCAAAAGGATTTCTGACATCTAGACAGAATTAAATGCAAATCACATATAATTATATGATTTTTTAAATACAAATAAGTTAATTCTCTGAACATAGTGACTAAAAATTTAATACATAATTTAAAATTACCTAAATTTCAATCAGGGATTTGTATCGTCCCTGGCAGGATTAACTGAAACTGTTGTTATCATGGAAGTAAAATACAAAACCATGAAAGCTAAAATAACAGTAATTTAAACAAAATCAATTTCTTATTGCCAACAAGACTTCATTTAGAAAAGCATCTAAGTTTCTCTCCGTGAAGCAGATATTTTTAATACTTAATTTTCTGTGTACCTAGGTGGGCCACATTTCACAGCCTTCTTGGAATTAGTAGGACATATGTGTCCCGTATTCACCTGTGGCTTATAATCAGAAGGGACCCACATCATTTGCAGTACAAGGTATTTAAAAGAAAAGTTGAGCTGTGTATGCTCCCTGCCCCTTCTCGGTGGCGTCCAAGAGTATGTGCGTGATGGAAGAGCTGCAAGTCAGAAGCAACTGAATCACTGAGACACCACACAGAAGACACCTGCCCAGAAAATTACCAAACTCAGCCTGTACTTGGTATGAGCAAGAAATATCCCTCTGCTGAATTGATCCACTGACATTTGTTTTTCTGCAGTATAACCTTGTCTATCTTGGGTAATCAAATAGGTCAATTCCAAAAGTTTTATTTCAGTCTTACCATTTGTCTTGCACACTCTTGGGTTCTCATTTTGTTGAGATTTAATATACTGCAGCAAGTATAAATTGTGTTACTAAAATGATAGTGTGCAAAGTCAAGTCATCACAAAGGTCATTCTTTATGAAGGACAATGTTTATGGTGAGATATCCAGAACAAATTATAGTAATGACACAAAGTTGTTTTCAGGTCTGTTGCCATTCCAGTACTTACTGATCTGTAATACCTTCCAAAACCTTGAACAGAATATTATTCTCTATTCTTATGTCTATTACACCAGTTTCTGATCATTAATCATGAAAAACATGTATGATAGCAGCAGACTAAGATGATGATTTTAGTGATCCGTAGTGTAGAAGTACCATGGAATGTTCAATAGATAAACTGTCTAAAAGATCTGTCTGTTACAGGTTTTGTATCTATCAGTCTCCTCTCCATGTTATTTGCTCAGCTCTCGAAAGATTGTCATCCATTACTTTGAGCACATCAGCCTTCCTAGGCAGGAGCATTTCTATTCTTAGTCCTCATTGTTCAGTCTCTAAAGCACAGGGCCCCTGATTTTTAGCCATTAGTATAAAAACACAGAAATCTGGCTTGACAGTAACAAGTATGCCTCTAGCAAGGCTATTTTCTCTCTGAAAAATCAATATGTTTGATATATAATTTAACAGACTAAATTGTGGAAATATTTGGTAGTGAGAGCATTTCCAGATTTCCTCTGTAATAAATATAGAGACTGTTCAGAAGCAGAGCTACCAAGAAATGGTCTTCTTTTACAGGAAAGTTAAGAAAAAGTTGAATTCAAACATTATTTCTGTGTTTTGATTTTTTGGAAGAATAAATGATCCTTTAAAAAGAGAGACAGAAAGAGAGATTTTTCAAAAAAAATTCTTAACATCTTTTTGTCCTCCGCTGTGTGAAAAACAAAAACGATGACCTTTGGCTGGGTATGGTGGCTCACATCTCTAATCCCAACATGTTGGGAGGCTGAAGTGAGAGGACTGCCTGAGTCCACGGATTTGAGACTAGCCTGGGCAGCTCGGTCAAACCTCATCTCTACAATAAATAAAAAAATTAGCTAGGCATGGTGGTGCTTGCCTGTAGTTCCAGCTACTTGAAAGGTTGAGGTGGAAGGATCGCCTGAGCCCAGCTGGTCGAGGCTATGGTGGCCAGGACCATGCCACTGCCCTCCAGCCTGAGTGATAGAGTGAGACTCCATCTAAAAAAAAAAAAAAAAAAGTGACCAAAAGTCTATCAGATGGGCTCTGTAACTTGATGAACCTTTAACCAGAATTTTGAGATGAAACATGGGGTTCATCTAAACTGGTGTTTCTTGCCCATCTTGCTTGGGAATACTGTCCTTGCTTTCAAAATGGAAATTTCTATTGTAGAATAGATATGACAGTTGCTCATTCTCCCCATAGAAAGAAGACAAAGAAGGTATCATCATTCTGTGGGCTTGCTGTAACCTCAGCAGCACCTACTCAGTGGAGATGGGAAGGCAATTTAAAAAGACCAGACATACATGACCTAGTTGCACTAACCTATGTTTAAGTGAGTTTTTCTCTTGGAGGTCCATCAAGGCAAACCAATCAATCACTGCCGGACAAAGCAAACAAGCTGTTCTAAATAGGGAACCTCTTGCAGTTATATATGTGTTAGGAGGTGGTTCTTCTGTTTAGGATAAACACCTAACTACTGGCTAAGAGTATGGGAAACATAGTCTAGTTTAGAGTGGCTGGCCTGGCAAAGGATAGACAGGATGCCAGGAAGGTTGAATTAAAGGGGATCGTTGTAATCTCTGCAGAAATGAGTTAAACAAAACTTTGATTAGAAAACAGATACAGAATGTTAATCTAACAACATTGGAGATATTAAAAGATCTTTGAAATAGTAAACTTAAATCCAAACATCCTACAGTAGGAGGTAAAATTCTTAAAGTATTTTGCAGGATTGATTCAAGAATAGTTCTCTGAGTAGGTGTGTCTTGAGTATGTAATCAAGAGAAATAATGTTTGAATTCAATAATACTTGCAACAGTCAATCGAAAAGGCTTTTAAATCTAGGTCATAGAAACTAATGTGTGAAATGGAGGAGACTATTTAAAGCAAGCACCAGAATTGCTCTAGTGTCAAAATTTTTAACTAAAATATGGTCAAGAAGCTGTGTATGTGTGTGTGTGTGTGTGTATGTGTGTGTATGTGTGTGTGTGTGTTTTGTTTCGTTTTGTTTTAGAGCAGAATAAAATTCAGGTAAATTTTTTCAGCTTAAAAACTATGCAGGAAACTAATGAGAGATATCCATAAAGCTAGGCTTATGCCATGACTCAGCTTTGATTGCATTCATTATTTTATTATTAATAATATTTTTATTTGTAGCATTCTTTATTCTAAAACAGATTTTAAGGTGACTTGCAAAAACATAATATAAAATAAAATGGCTTATCTTAGATTTAGGAGCAAAAGATGGGCTAGTAAGAGCAAGGACATTTCAGGATTAAAAAGTGTTATATATAGATGTAGGCACATCCAGAAATCAAGTGCACTGTACTTTAGCTCTAGGGTTTCTGGCAACCGTATCAGAAATTTTGTAATTCATACAATTCACCATATTCATAAGATAAAAATAAAATTGTTTGCCCTGTAGCATTATAATTTTTAAAACTTAAGACTCAGAAGGAATTTCTTACAAGAATTTTCAAGTAGATATGAATAATGTAAGAAAAACTGTGCTCAAAAGACATGATAAAAATGGGTTGATGAATATTAAATATGAAGTGCCTTTATTCTGTAGAGGACTGGTATTAATCATGAGAAGTGATAATATTCAAACAGTATTTGTGTGACCTCAAACAAGCAGAGTGCATTTGATTCTGTCCTGTCCTCTCTTTTTGTCTGAGGATCTAACATTAGTCCTTAGGAAAGATTAATAGGTAAAGATGAAATTTCTCTACTACCTTTTTTAAGTCTCAAATAGTGGGAATCCTCTGTTTGGAAACTCTCAGCCCTATTGACAGTTAAAATATATATAAATTGTAATCTTTACAGAATAATGATAAATTTGATGCCAACCCTATTTGATATTGTCTTGCATTATAGAATAATAAATAGTGTTTGGAAATTTATTCAAGTTATATAGGTTTAAAACTTTTGCAATACTTGGAAAATATTATATATATATATATATATATATATATAAAATCATAAGCATATAAACACATTGCTCTGGGCAATGGAAAGGGCTTGGAGCATGAGGGTGGAGGTAAAAAATTATTACCTGAAGTACAGAAAAAGTCTTCTTGACATTATCTTTAGAAACACCTTTTGCTTCTTTCTTTGCAATGAAGTTGTGGAAGTCACAGGAGAAAGAAGAGATTTCAAAAGTTATTTAATATTGGTGTCCAAAATTATAGAAATTAGGTAAAAAAACTAAAAAAAATGAATATATTATGGGCTTAATGATGTGCCAATATTTTAAAATTAATATTAACAATGTCCCATGCTAAAGTAAGATATTAACAAAAAGGACATTTTGTAGGGGAAGTGAGAATATATGAAAGCTTTCTGTATATCTACTTAATTTTTATGTTTGTCTGCAACTGCCCTAAAAATATATATAAAGTCTACTATAAAATAAAGTAATTTTACTCAATAATAAAAAAACAAACTGTTCAATAAATGGCAAAGTATTTGAATAGACATTTATCAAAGGAAGCTGTATGAAAGTCCTGTAAGCACATAAAAGGGTGCTTAACATTATTGGTTAGGGTGATGCAAATCAAAACCACAATGAGATATCACTTCATGTTATGAATACCAAGAGTTGATGACTGTAGAGAATATATATATATATATCCAATGATATATTGTATATAATGTGTATATACACATTACAGGTGGAAAAGTAAATGGGTATAACTACTTGGAAAACTGCTTGTCTATTCTTCCAAATGTTAAAAGTAGTTATCACATAATCTAGCAATTCTACTCTCAAGTAGTCAAAATATAAAGAAAATATATGCCCACACAAAAACATGTATATAGTGTACAAACAACGTTATTACTAATAGACAACAATTTGAAGCAGTCCAAATGTTCATTAAGCAATGAATTAGTAAACACAATGTGTCATATCTATACATGAGAATATTGTTTGCCAGCAGAAAGGAGGCATTATTGATATGTCCTAGAGCAAGAATGAGCATTATGCTAAGTGAAAAAAACTAGTAAAAAAAAAAAAAAGACCACATAGTATGGTTTTTATTTATAGGAAATATCCAAAAAAACAAAATTTGCTGAGAGTTGAGGAGAGCAAAGTAGATTAGTGGTTGCCTGTGGCTGATGAGGGCTAAGGCATGAAGGAAGATGCATGATGGGGAATGAGTGCTAAACTGTGTTGATGGTTGCATCAATCTACAAATATACTCAAAACCAGTGAACTGTGCACCTCAATAGGTGAACTTTATAGTATATAATTCACATATCAATGAAAATGCCCCAAACAAGGTATTGTAACTTTTCCTGTTGAATGGAAATCTCGCTCAAACTAGTGAGCACAACACAGTCAATAAACAGAATGAGCCTTTGCCTTCTCCATTTCCCCAGGAATGCAGGAGAACACAGCTTTTGCAGAGATTTGTACATTTGATGGTGTATGTTTTACAGAATTCTCTCTTAGTATATACCTTAACACTAATTAAGAGTATCACTGATTGAAGAGACTTTTTGTAGAATTCACTTCAGCCAGCACAGTGGCTCATGCCTGTAATTCCAGCATTTTGAGAAGCAGAGCTATAAGATTGACTGAGCCCAAGTATTCGAGACTAGCCTGGGAAACTTGGTGAAGCCTTGTCTCTACAATTAAAAAAATAAGAAGAAATTATTTGGGCATCGTGGCATGAGACCGTAATTCTAGCTACTTGGAAGGCTGAGGCAGAAGGATCACCTGAGCCCAGCAGGTAGAGGCTATAGTGGCTGTGAGCATGTCACTAGACTCCAGCCTGGGTGACCAAGTAAGAATCTGATGCCAAAAAAAAAAAAAAAGAGGGACAGAGAGAGAAAAGAAAGAAGACAAACTCAAACAGTGACTATGAAGCACTATGATCAAGTCAATCATTAAATCACATATCACATGCCGTCATCCATATTCTTTTACATTATTGCAAGATATGGAACATTAAAATTTGCTAAGTTCCCTTCAGAAGCCTCTAACCAAAAGTTATTTCAGGCTTTTGTATAAGGTGATGGCTAGAAAATAGAATTGACCTGTCTGAAAGGGCATAGAAATCCCAAACTGGGTGTCCTTACTGCTAACTGTTAGTTACTCAGAGTCTAGATGTAAAATGTCTCTAAGGTCTCACTTAAAAAAGACAAGTTATAAGAAAAACGCTGTTTCGTTCCTCACATCAAAGCTGGGACAATTTCAAAGGCTATACAATTTGAGGATCCTATTTTAAGAAAAAAAAACAAAACTACAAGATACATTATGAAAGTGACTATATGCTAAAATGATAAAATAAATGACAATGTATTATTACTTTTAAAAGATTCACAAATTCAAAAACTAGAAAAATAGCATATTTTTATCAACTAATGTCTGTATGACTTTTTGGTATTTTTTTGCAATATATGCTGATCATGTTCTAATGTAAAATGTTTTGTATTTTTTTAAAAAAGAAATATTTCAGTCTTTTTTCTAATACAGTTGATATATTTTATTACTGTTACTGAATATTAGAAAAATATCTTTAAGACAAATTTTTAATGTCATACAACTTTTTAGAAATGTTAAATTTGAGGAAAACTTTATCAAAATTTTTGATATATGAAGTATAAAATGTTCGGGTAATAAGCTAATAATGTATCAATTTTGTTTTATTAATAGTAATGAATGTCCCATACTAAAGTAAGGAAGTTTTGTAGGAGAGATGGAAATATGTGAAAACTTTCTGTATATTTGCTTAATTTTTCTGTAAACCTGCAACTGTTCTAAATATATAGTCTACTATTAAAAAAAAAAACTAATGGAGCAAGTAATTGTATTCAATTATGAAAAAGCAAAAATTCCAATAAAATGATAACATATTAATATTATTTTATTAATGATAACAAAAGTACCATACCAAGATAAGATATTAATAATAAAAGAAACTTCATAGGGGAAATTTCTTCTGTTGTGACTAATCTTACGCATTTACTCATAACTACTTTGTGTTTAATAGCCCTATGGAAACATTTCGTTAGATTTATGTCCCTTTCACTGGTATTGTATTATATGTCAAAGGAACAAGAAATGTGCATTTTCATATAGGTTCTGATGATTAAATTTTTATGGTAAATGGATTAGCAAAACCTAAGACCTTATATATTAATTTTCTTATACATAAATTTCTCTCTCTCAAGAAATGCTACTTTTAATTTTACTTGAAATTTTGGGTTACAATTTGTTTCTTAACATCAAAATATTTTCTACTGATTTCATTAGTATTTGTGTTTATCACTATTGCTTTACTTTTCTTCTTCTTTCTTTTTTTTTTTTTTTTTTTGAGTTGATATCTCACTATGTAGCCCAAGCTGAAATGCAATGGCAAGATCACAGCTCACCACAGCCTTAAATTCCTAGAGTCAGACAATTTTTCTGTCTCAACCTTCCAAGTACCTGGGACTACAGACACATGCCACCACCCCCAGTTAGTTTTGTTTTGTGTGGTTTTTTTTCTTTGTAGAGACAATATTTTGCTATGTTTCGCAGGCTGGTCTAGAATTCCTGGGTTCAAGCAATTTCCCTGCCTCTGCTTCCCAAAGTGATGGAATTACAAAAATAAGCCATCGCGCCCAGCCTCCATTTATTTTTAATCTAAATATTTTCTCAGCTCTTCAATAACCAAATATTAATCCAACAAAAAGGAAACCCTCCGAAAGTGTCCAAATCAGACATCTGTTATTTTTTGTGTGTTTTATTAAAACATTCTCAAATACCTTTTAAAATTGCAGTTGAATGACATATTTGATCCATATATACTTTGTGAATAAAATTTAGCATTGTATTTTTGTTTGGGTTTTTGAAAATATGTTTTAGGATGCTTAAAATGACTTTATAGCCACATTGCAAAGCCCGAACAGCTTTATAGTGGGCAGATTATCTCATTACACTTGAAAAAAATATCCAAATTGGCAGCTAGATGGACTTCAAGTAAGAATATGTAAAAATTGCAAGTTAGCGCCAACAAATTTAGGTACTGTGGAGGCAGATTTTTTTGCTGATTAGATTAAGGGAATAAGCTGTATAAGTGCTTATTATACAAATCCTTGGTGTCATGGCTTCATATGAGTCAGAACTCTAAGCAATAGAAGTATTTCTGGAAGATATTACAACATCAGAAAGGTTGACAATAACATAAAAATATAGAGAAGTTACTCTGAACATAAATATACTATGCTAAATTCTACCAAAATTTGTCCTGAATCATCTTCCCATTCCTGGATCTCAAAAAAAAAAAACAAAAAAAAGAAAGAAAGAAAGAAAAAAAAAATAGCTATTCCAAAATCACCCACAAGAGGGAAACTATGCAGGCCAGAAGCAACTTTCTTAAACAATTGTGGTTGAAATACTTTACACTTCCATATTTTAATAAATTGTGACTACATTTCTAGGATTATTTAGCTTCACAATACATTTACTTCAGGAGGCGAAGATTCAAGAAGGATAAGACGTATAAAAAAGGAAGAAATCTCACAAGCAGATGACTGAAATAAATGTGGTCAAAAGTAAATATATCTAAACTATTTTGAGTAGGAGTTAAATATCACCAAAGTAATGCCTGAATAGGGCCAATGATTCTTTGTATTCTGAACATTTTCTACTGTGGTGTTTAATCTAAAATAATTTCACATTAGGTGAATTTACCTAAATATCATACACCTAAATTTAGCAGCCAGCCGTGAGCGTGTGTATTAGAGTTCTATTGTTGATCTGAATAAATTTTCTAAACCTATGTAATAAATTATCACAAAACTTAGTGTTCCCAAATAATACAAACTTATTTTCTCACAGTTTATATGAATTAGGTATCCAGGTGCAGCCTTGTTAGATGTTTGGCTCAGGATCACACAATGCTGCAGTAAAGTCAGCTGGGCTACACTCTTATTTGGAGGCTCAATTGGAAAATATTCTGTTTTCAGACTCACCCAAGTTGTTGTATTTCCTTGTGGCTGAATGACTGTGGCCTTCAGCTCCTAAATGTCAACTGCAGTTCCTTGTCATGTGGCCCTTCCCCACTGGCAATTCATAGCTAGTGGAGTACTTCTTCAAGGTCAACCCAAGACTGTCTTTTTCTCCACTCTGCTAACGCAGTCTTGTTTAATGTAAGACTTAATCATGGGCTTGATACCCTATCACTTTTGTGGCATTCTATTGTTGATTGTTGGATGGAGATCATATTTCCACCCACACGTGAGAGGACTATACCAGGAGACATAGATATCAGGGGCTACCTTAGACTTCTCCCTACTAGCAAGAATATGAGACAATTGATTCACAATGATTTCATAAGTTTTAAAAAGTTACCTAATAATTATAAGCATCACACACTAGCTAGCAATAGCAAATAAAATCTGATTAAATTTGAAGGAAAGCAAACAAGTGTAAGAAATATTTCACATCTTCTAGCAAAAAAATAGAATTTTTATGAGGAGAGAGAACCTAAGTATATCACACCACATTTTCTTATTTTACTTTTGACTATAATAAAAAAAATTTTATTTCTACTATTTTAGGACATGTATAAGAATAAAAAGTTATTCATGAATAACTTGACTAGGGCAAGTTGAACTTAAAAAATATTTATATAATACAATATATAGATGTTCAAAAGGATCTGTAAGTACAGTACTACCACTTTCCATGTAGATACTGAATGTGAAAACATTTATATATTTTTATTTATTATTTGAATAAAGTCAATACAAAAAATAATTTGGGAACAAAACTGATGGAACAAGTAAATACTCTCACATGTATCCTGGAGATTTTTAAGGGAAGGCAGAATTTAGACTGAATTATTAAAATAGGATAAATGGAGAAAAAGAGTGATACAGAGTACCATAGAAAAAGGAATTCTTGTTTGCAAGGCTGGTAGAGCAAAGAACAGTGTTCAATTTGAGATATATTGAAGACATGTTGTTTAAGACTGAAAGAAGAAGAGTAATAGATTTAATAGTGAAACTTGATTTGGAGCAGTTTAAGAAAAAGCATGCATTTCCAGCTACAGAGCAGGATTACATTTGTTAGGCAACAGAGATTTGTTTTAAGTGGTGACTGGGTACTATCTATATGCTAAAAAGGCAATTAATTAACATGAGAAGGCCATATTAAAAAGGATGGATTTGCAGATAAGGAGAAAATAAAAGGCAATAGATATTTATATTTTTGTCTAGAGAAAGACAAACAAAAAAGTTACCACTGTCTCATATCTGAGAAAGTCTTGGGTGATATTAGAGGATGCAGTGAATAAATGTGAATAGCTAAACAAGCAGATACTGAAGTAATAGCCAGGATGATTGAAGGAAAAGGGAAAAAAGTTTTCTGCATGCAAAGGATACTGAATCTAATCAGTGTATAGCTGTTGCCATGCCAATGCATAGCCATGTCTAAGGAATGAGCACTGGAATTATCATTAGTTAGCATAAGAAATTGTAAGAAAGGTTCTCATGGATTTCTGTATTGTACTTACATTGGTATTTACCAGTAATATATGTCATGAGTTTAGTTAACAGATAATGAGGGATTTTTAAAAAGCCAATGGTAGTTGGGTTGAAGAGAAATGATAACTATGAATAATATTTTACTGAAAGATTATTACTTGGCTGTGAGGAGTAAAAAGGAAGCACTGAAGATTTCTTTTCTGCTTCTGGCTTGAGCAAATCAGTGAAGGTGATGTCACTCACAGAGATAGCATACAAAATAGGACAAGCAAATGTGGTAGACATCTGCTGGTATTTAGGAGAATACATCTAAAAGTTTGAAATCAAAAGGGAAAACTGTAAGTTGGAGACATGGAAAAACACATTACAGTGTTATGGTTTAAAATCAGTCTCTCAGAATAGAAAGTACGTTATTGTCTTGTTTTATTTATTTAGCTAGCAAAAATTACCTTTGCAATGGTGAAAACATCTCTAACTTGTAAATGAAATTATATTGTTTCCCTATCTTTATTGGATAAATGAGGAAAAATAAGGGTAATAATTACATGAAAGTAGGAGAGAATATTTTACCTTCTTGAAAATTCTTTTAAGATCTTTAAGTGAATAAATACAATTCTCTACAACAAATATTTTAACAAATATATCACATAAGCCGAAGATTATGTGATATAGTCTTTTTGGTTATCTATTGCTAGACAAAAACCTACCCCAATTTTAGTAGCTTAAATTGTTACATTCTGATTAAGTTCTTATGCCTGCGGCCCAGAAAAAGCAAGACTGATGCAGCTGTTATGCAGAGAGTTTAATTTCACAAAGCAGTTAAGCAAGAAATACAGGAGATAGTTCCTAAATCCATCTCCCCAAGAATTCAGAGACTGGATTTTCAAAAGGCATATGCTGGGGAAGGGCTAACAACTACTGATTGATTAATGATGTCATTCAGGGTGTCAAAACCATCTTCATGTCCCAGAGCCAGTTTCTGGAAGGCGGCATCACAGGACCAACACTTGCCAGCTTCCTGGTTTGTGTTCTGGACCCAGGATGGGTCATCAAAGTACAACATCTAAAAAAATATTTAAAACACTATTCTTATGTTTTACAATAAATGCTATCTATAAAGCAAGTTCCATCAGCTACTGACCCTTGGGCAATGAGCCCTTATAGAAGTAATTTAGGAGGAAGGTATGTAGGAGGTGGGGATCTCTGGAGATTTGAGCCAATTTTGTCCTTCAACCTCCAAAATGTTATCAAGGAGATCTATGCAGTCTTAGACCCATTTCTAAAGGAAAAATGTGTTTATCAACTTTGCTGGTCGGCTTTTTCCCTCCCCAGGGGTCAGGGCATGAAGATAATCAATTGCCCTCTCTTGGAGTGAAAGCAAACTTAGAAACAGCAGATCTGTTATTATAATTATAATTATAGCCACAGCTTTTCCAGGTTTGAGTCTCTTCCACAGCTTCTATTCCATGGCCTGATATTAATTTTATATAGGCAGTTTCAAAAGCAGGGGATAGCAAACTATGCTTCATGAGTCAAACCATGCTGGCTTTTATATTTTTAAAGGATTGTAAAAAAATAAATAAAGTGCAAAAGGGATCATATGTAGCCCGCACAGAACCCTTTACAGAAATGCTTACTGACCCTTGGACTGTAACATTTACAAGCATGTGTTGTCATGACTTTGCAAATTAGGCATGTCTTGCCAGAAATGGCTCCCCATTGCTTCACATGGCTTTGGTTAGAGTGGCTCAAGTGGCGCTGAAAGCTCCAAAATGGCCTCAATCACATGACTTGCAGCTAGTTTTTTATGTTGGCTTGAGAGCTCAGCTGGAGCTGCCAGCCAGAAGGGAGGATGACTGGGAATTCCTTCCGAGCAAGCATTTTGGAGGCGTTTGTATATCTGGATTCCTCACTTTCTATGGGATCTCAAAGCCTTTTTATGGTGCCATTTTGAGCTTCCTCACATTGTGCTGTTTGACCTTTTAATAAGAACATTTCAAGACAGGTGGAAGCAAAGGATGCCTTAAGAGCCAGCCTCAAGATTTATATAGCATCATCTGGGATACCTTTTGTTGATGGAAGGCCATTAGATTACCAGGTATCTTCAAAGCATGGGGAAATACAACCATCCTTTTGATAGAAGAAATGGTAACAAATTTTCCTCTTGAATTTATCAGATTGTCTTCAGAATAAAGCTATTATTGAAAATTTTAAGTAAAACAGAAGAAATTTATACAATTTGGTAATAATACGCAACTCAACTTTGTTGAGAAGATTTAGAATATATTTGGTCAATTGAATTTTATGATGTTATGTACGTATTTCTATATTCTCAAGACTTGTTTTTTCTTTTGGCTCAAAACAAAAAGCTAGGTTATCCAGGACATGTTCTTTGCATTTGTAAAATAGCTTGCTTCAATAACTTCCTTATTTATTTACTTGTTCTTATTAAGTTTAATAGCAAGTTTAAATCATAATATTTAGAATAATAATTGTATATTAACATACTAGAAAGGTATTTCTATCAAGATTAGAAGTGACTTTTAGAAGTTAAAAGTATCTAAAAGTGTATATTAGCTCAGGAATTGATACAAAGTAAAAATAGGAGTTTAAAGAAAAATATCAACATTTTGTATTACAGGTGGCAGAGTATACCATGTGAGAAAAAATTAGTAAATACAAATATTCTGGTAATAATTAAAACTCAAGCTTCCGTGTTAAATGCCTCTAGCAAATATACATCTTTAATTACTTTTCTGTTTTTCTTTAAAAAAGTTATATGTAGTTTTTCTATCTATTAATAGTAGTGGTGATGAATTGATGGGATGGACATTTGAGTATATATGTATATATGTATATTTTTCTCTTTTAAGCTCATTATAGGAAATCACTAATAACATTGTTATCAACTTATCTTTGTCTTTGTCTCAAAAGGTGTCTTGTCCTAGACCTTAAAAATTGCTGTTTTTTAACCAAAATGGCTTTTTCGGATAAAATAACCAGATTTACATTTATATGAGATCATCATTTTCTACTTGCAGTAGCTGTGAAGTAGAATTATTATTTTTTAGTAATATAATTTACTTTGAAGTAACATTGCAAATGCACACAGCGATGTGTTTGTGCTGTGTGTATTCCTAGGCAGACATAGGTAAACCCAGTAATCATTAATTTCCCATCAATGATACGCATGTGTTTATTATTTCAATTTAATAGACAGAGATGTACTGACTTACAAACTGATCAGCTAGACTGCCACAGTTTCACATTTGCTGGCAGAAGATGGAAGACTCCTGTGTCAGAGACAAAGGACTTTATTATTATGTTAGAGCAGATGACATGAGCTTCATATTCGTTGTTGTTCTTCATGCACCACAAATCCCAGGAAAGCAATGCAGGTGGGCCTAGGAGGATGCTGTAATTGTTAATTTACATCACAGCTGAGGAATCCTGATATTAAGAAACACTAAACTTTCCTAATAAGATGCCAGCAAATCTACCCAAACTTTGCCCAGAGGGAAGATGTTATCTTGATTAAACTTGAACGTACCAGCCTTCTGTTCTAAAGGGAGAGTCTATCACTGTCTTATAGTCTTGTTTGTTGCAACAATATTCATGGAATTATACTCCAAAGAAAGGCTAGCAGTGTCTCTGCTCACATTATGTGCAGAAATGTAAGAGGCTCATGGAGAACTATCTTTCAATATAGATTATAGTTCTCTTACTCTTCAATTTAATACATGAAAAGTGTTTATGTATACAAATACATAATGCAAATATTTATTCTTTTAAATGAGAATTTTATGAAGAGGAAGAACAACATAACTCATAAATTTAAAAACAACAACCCTAGATGTTGGCCTTTTCCTATTAAATGTATATGTCAGACTGGTTATCATAGAAATGAGATTTTGAAATATCTATCTTTATACTAGGACTTTAGTACTAAAAAAAAAAATGATTATCTTATTGGTAGAACAGCATTGAAATTCAATAAAATTTTAGTTTTAAATTGTGGGGTCCTGAGTTGAAAGTATTTTGACTCTGAATATTTGATTTGGAATCTCCTTATGGATATTAGATTGCCAATTATATTGTAATAGATCATAATTTATTGCCAATTAAACCCAACTGGCTACATAAGACCAATTGAACTGTTGGTCTGTGGATAAACATATAATTTAATAAACTTTATTTCAGTCTACCTATGGAATCTATAGTTGAGAAAAAAAACGTTAGGCCCTGAATAGAGTTTATCTAATTATTATCTGATTCTATATATTTAAAAATTAATGTGATCATACAATTTGTTGCACAAACCAAATCATTTTGAGAATGTAAGAGGATACTATTAATTATTATACCATGACAGGTATAAATTAAGATTCTATTAAACAGATCAGGAGGTACAGTCACACTACTTATAACCTCCAAATTATATTATCATCAATAAGATGTATTTTTTTTTGCTCTAAAATATCTCATTAAGATATTTTTATTAGTGAGGGTTGAGTCCTTAATAGAGATCTTTATAAATGTCAAACATCTTAAAATTAATTTCATATCTTGTATGTATTATAAGATTAGAGAGATTCAATGTTTCTTATTTCTCCCTTTCCAAGTTCACTTCAATTGTTTTAAAATTCATTGTATAAGTCATAAAGTTTTGTTTATTGTGCATTTTCTGTGTCAAGAACAGTATTGCGAACTTCCCATCAATTATTTTATTTAACTGTTACCCAACCTTGTGATAGAGATTTCATTATTCTCACCATTTTATAGGTGAAGAAATGAAGCCCAGGGTGACAAAGTGATGTATACAAAGTCTTGTGACCTGTAAGGGGTAGAGACAGGTTTTAAACTCAGTCAGTCTGATTCTACAGTGTGTGTGGTGAGCAGCTGTTCATTTTGTTCTTTTTTCCATATATATGATCTTAGTAAAAATAGGTCTACCATGTTACTCAGTCATGTGTTTAATTTGATGTGAATAATCCACCAGGGCAAAGTACTAACAATATCAGTTTACTTTCACTAGATGATGGGGAAATAGTTGGCCAATTAATTTTTTTCATTTTGCAAAAAACAGAAAGTGACAAAAGATGATCTCAAAGCATGGATATTGATAAACCACAGTGAGCTGGAATGATTAAATGGTTCAGTTCTTTTACTTTATACGGTTTTCCCAGATTCTGAAATGTGAATCTTATGACTTAGGTTTACCAGCTGAACCACATTTTGATAGCAAATGTAGAAAATGTAGCCAGTGATGAATGAATACATTTTACCATTGGGAAAGATAAAAGTGAAATCCTCTTGAAATCACCCACCAGTTTGCCGCCCTCTCTATTATGCTCATTTATACCTTAACCTCTGAGAGTAGAGACCATAAAATGAAGATATGAACTTACAAAACTGAATAAGCCAAAGGATAATTTTATGTATATATCTCCCTGCTCATTAGGGAAATGTCTAGAGAGTTAGCCTTTCATTCAGCCTTCAAACACTTGAGAAGAAGTTGCAACAAAGTCCAGTCCAGATGGGCTAATCTTCCATGATAAGAATAACAACATAGGCATCAATGGAAAAGGAGAAAAAAAAATCTGATTATAAAGGCATCCTACCAGGGGCATGAGGGGTAAGAGGCAAATTCTTCT
Organism: Tarsius wallacei; assembly: GCA_963574415.1. Taxonomy (NCBI): domain Eukaryota; kingdom Metazoa; phylum Chordata; class Mammalia; order Primates; family Tarsiidae; genus Tarsius; species Tarsius wallacei. Next base: position 25,769 of record CAUYQG010267621.1, read on the forward strand.
TTATAGTCTCAAATTAAGGTCTGTTCAAATTAGGTTCATTAAAAACACATGCTGCTTTATTGTTTGCCAAAAAATAAGTTCTGATTCAGTAACCTGAGAGTCCAAAATGCTCAATTTTATTAAGATTGGAGAATAATAAAGAGAAAAATATAATCTTCCTCTCTTGCCATAAGGATGTGCTACTCTTTGCTCCATTGCTGGACATCTACATAAAAATCTAGATGGGACCCTAACCTACAGTATTATGGTTCTGACATAAGAGACATAAGAGAAACTAAATCACTAACTCTAATCAAAAAGCAAGTAGATCCAATGGAATTGACCTTACTTCCTCAGAGATATCCCTGTTAGTACAAACACATAAGCAGCCAAAATAAGACTAGAACAAGCATGGCTGTGGTCAAACTTATACTTCATCTAATCGAAGACATTTCTATGACTGTTATTCTTCAAGTCAGATACCTCACTTGTATTTCCCTTGGTAGTCCATAATTGAAACTAATCTGCACTATTCTCTTTTCTCCATGACCTTTATCAAGTGTAAACATAACATTTAAATGCAGAATGTAATGACACACAATTAGTCTTGTCCATCACTTCCATTGAATATCTCACCTGAAGCACAGACAGAGCTTGTAGATATAAAGTTGAAGATGATAGGGGTTTCACATTACAATTTTGCATATTATATAATGTAATTATGCTCTGCATAGGATTGAGGAAATAGATGTGGAAGATCTCTCAAGAGATAGTATTTAAAATGAGTTTGAAGGTAGTATTGAGTTATATGTACAGAAATGAGGAGACTATTTTATTGAAAGGTACTAGCCTATATTAGGTACAAATGCAAGATATTGCAACATAAGCTTTATAACATAGTAGATATCTCTTTTATTTATTAAAGTATTTCAAGAATAGACGATTGTCTGATATGCAACAGACATTCAATGAATATATGTTGGGTGAAAGAAAGAATATGATAAATTTTAGCAACTGCAATTAATTTGATACTGTGGAAGTGGGTGTGCCAGGGACTAAGGCTAACTCTGCAGTGTACAGACAACAGGAAAAGAACAGAAGACAGAATGTGATAGTGTCTAGGGCTGTTTCATTTGTGGTTGCCTCTCTCATAAGTGTCAAATAAATATGACTGTGTAGAGTACAGGTAGAATGTTTAAAACAAGGGAAATAAGAGCAAAAAAAAAAAGTTTCTCTGCTTTCTGGTTTCCACAGATCTGGAAACTTTTCAAGGTCTTCAATGACCTGGGGAATTGTTTGAATTCAGAACAATTGCTTAAGAATCCATGCCACTTCCGATGTTAATTCTATTATATCATCTGCCTTATCATTATTGGATTACAGAAAAAGATGGAGCTCTTCATTATTTAAATGTGTGTGCATGTGTTTTCTTTTGTTTTTTGTTTTTGTTTTTGAGTTGGAATCTCACTCCGTCTCCCAGGCTGGAGTGCAGTGGCACACTCATAACCACTCCGGCGTCGACCTGCTGGGCTCCGGCGAAACTTCCACCTCAGCCTTCCAAGTAGCCAGAACTACAGGCATGTGTTACCATGCCTGTCGAATTGTTTGACTTATTGTGGAGATGAGGTCTCACCAAGTTGCCCAGACAGTTCTCGAACCCGTGGACTCAGGCAATCCCCTCACCTTGGCCTTCCAAAGTGCTGGAATTACAGGCTTTAGCCACCACAACCGGCCACAAGTGATTTTTCTAATTTAAGCAAAAAAGGTTCAAATGTGCCATAGCAAGGTATGTGAACTTATTCTTAAATTGATGAAGAATTATGAAATAATTTTAAGCATAAAATTGGTATACTCAATTTTATATTTTAGGACAGTGAATGTAGCAACTGAGTAAAAACAAAATTGAGGAGAATCAATCAACATAGAAAAATGTTCATTCATGCATCCAATAGCTCATTCTTAAACAAAGATATATTGAGCACTAGACAAATTTAAGAATCTGCTAGACATAGGGATATAGGTATGCACAGGAAAAACTCTGTCTCTGTCTTTATGAGGTCTATCATCTAGAAACTCAGAGAAAGAGTGAAACAATGAAAGCATTAAAGAATAACCTGAAGGCCTATCTAAAGATACAGAATAAATATACGGTGAGATATAAATGTAAGTAAACCAGGTGAAAAGGAAGAAAAACATCCTAGGCAAAAGGTACAGAAAAGGAAAAGACCTTAGGGAGAGAGAAATGAGCAGTATCCATAGAATTATAGGATGACGGTGGGAAATAGTAAGAAATGAGACTGGAGAAGTAGGCTGGGAAGAATTTAGGATTTTTTTGTAAAGTCATAAAAATACTATTAAAGGGAGGCTAAATTAGAGAAGGAAAAATACATGCATGTAGAGTCATTTGTTAAAAGCTTAGATTATGTTAGACAATGAATTTGTCAGAAGTCATAGAAAGCAGTTAAAACTATTTTGCTATTGAAATCAACAGGCATGAAAATTGGTAATTGACTGACATGAAAACAGGTTGAAGTTTAACTACGGTCATTTGGGGTTGGGTATTGGAAGAGGAGCAGAACTAATCATAGTGATGTGGGAACCAGAGGGTCAAATAAGCTATAGGAATTCAGAAAAAGGATACATAAATACAATTTTTATTGGTAAATGTTAAGATTAATTCGAAAGGTAATATATGTAAAATCACAAGGTCTCAGACAAAACCCTGAAGTATAATAAAAAATACTTCAATATGGAAAGCTAAGGAAGAGATATCCTCAATGGTTCACCAGAGAAAAATAAGTGTATATACACACACATGTATATATGCACACACACACACACACACACACACACATACATAAAGGGAAAGAGACAGACAGAAACAGATTTCAAGAAACTAGCTCAAACTATTATGAAGGCTAGAAGATTTGGTATCTGCAGTGAGGCAGCAGGTTGGAGATTCAGGTAAGAGTTGATGTTTCAATCCTGAGTTCAAAGACTGAAAACGTAGACAGAATTTCTATTTGGCAGTCTGGAGACAGAATTCCTTTTCCTTTGGGGAACCTCACTCTGTGTTCTTAGGGTCTTCAACAGATTGGATAAGACCCATTCATATTATAGAGGGTTATCTGACTTAAAGTCAGTGGATAGTAGCATATAAAATATATATATTTACAACAACAATTAGGCTGGTGTTTGACTAAGCAACTGTGCACTATAATCCAGTCAAGTTGTCATATAAAATCAACCTTGATAATGACAATAATAATAGAAGGAAACATGATATCTTAATCCACAGAAGCTAAGAATGAGTGTTTGAAGGGAAAAGTGGTCAAAATTGTTGAATACTCCTGAGACATCATGCAGTTCAAGTATTTGAAAACATCTTTTGAACTGACTCACATTAATAAGCAATGCTTAGAGAACGAGAATAAAAAGATGGACACCGATGGGCAGGTTTGAGAATGCTATTTGGTAGAGTGTAGGGGACTTCAACAAATGATTAAAGATGATGATGGAGAAGAAAATCTCAAGGATAGTCCCTATAGATTCTGAAGTTAGCTTTGGTCATTGGGGTGAATGTCATTCACTAAGCAACAAATTCAGGAGGTGGGTAGATATGGGAAGATAGTGGTTACAAATATGTGTTCAAAATATATGTTTTAACCACTTGTGGGATATCTACTGAAGGTCAACTAGCTCTTGGAATTAATGAATTTGATAGAGAGATTTACTAGATTGAAAAGCAGGAGAGAAAAAAGCTATTTTCTGGGGACAAGCATTAATGAATGGGTAAAAAAAAGGATACAGGAAGGTGAGGATGAAAATCCTTTTTTTTGTTTCTGCTGCCATATTCTGTTAGGAATTTTACAATACTTTATATACGAAAGCCCATATTATGGGTTAGTATACTACAAAAGACATAACACAGATTTAGATCAATGATCACCATAAAGCCTACTCAAACATCTCTCAGGGTTTATACTGGGTGTCACTTAGCAGTATGATATAATCTGGCCCGGGAATTTCCAAGTCTGGCACAAGGATTACCAGATCTCCATGACAATGAATGTAAAAACCCTGTTTGCCCTAGAGTCAAGGCCATCTCAGCACAAACTCAACTTGAACCTTAAGGCAAAGCTTACCTTTACAAGAATAGCTTAAATTTTCTTTGTGAAAAAAACACCTGGTAACTAACTGACCCAGACTGAGTGCAGAAATAAGAGAGAGGAAGAGTTCCCCTAATCTCTGAGAATGATCTCCAGACAGACCCTCCCAGTGAGGTGGTTATCTAAACCCTGACTGCTTCATATTTGGCCCATATCACCAACTTTTCCTGTTTTCCACTTTGTGAGGGCAGTGCCAGAATACACTGTCTGAATATCAGTTGGTGCCTAAGACTCATCTTTGATAGATTTGGACAGAAGGAGAAAAGTTGCTCTTTGGGAAGCTTGTCAACTCGGACCACCAGAGAACATGAAAGCCGCAAGGTGATAGATAGCTGTTTATATTAGATTACAAACTGAGCCTCTGTCACAAGTCACTCAAATTGCTTGTTAAAAAAATAGATGGAATTTTGCCGGTAGCATTAAGGTTATCTTAAAATAGATTATCCTTGATATGTTTTTAAAATTTTTATTTTAAAGTTGCCACATAAGTAAATGGCATGCAGGTGAGGCTTGGGCTTCTACTGTGCCCCCTTTCCCACGGTAGTGAACATGGTACCCAATGGGTTGTTTTGTGTCCCTTATTAATACTCCGTTCCCTCCCTTCGCTAGAAGTGCCCAGCATTACTTGTTCCCACATTTGTGCTTGTGTGCTCAATGTTTAGGGCCCTCTTATGAGTGAGAACATGCAGTATTCAGTTTTTTGTTTCTGTGATAGTTCACTTAGAATGATAGTCTCCAGCATTAGTAATCTTATGGGACCCTAACATGGGAAGAGGAATGCAGAAGTTTTAGTGAGAAATATAAGGAAGGAGAAAGAGGTAGGAGATAGTTGAAGCATGAGAAGAATTTAACTGACCATTACTGTGTTTGAAGATAAAAAAGAGGAAACTACAGCCTAGGAGTGAGGGTGGCCTCTGGAAGCTGGGAATGGCACCCACCTGGAACAACCAGCAAGAAAATAAGAACGTGAGTCCTATAATCTCAAGAAACTATATCCTGCCAACAACCTGAATGAACAAGTGAATAGATTTTTCCCTAGAACATCCAGAAAATAATGCAGCCCAGCCAGCTCTTTTATTTTAGCCGAGTGATACTGTCAGAACTATGAGATAGTAAGCATGCATTCTTTTAAGCTACTAAATTTGTGGTAATTCGTTATGGCAGCAATAGAAAATTAATATACTTGTTTTTAGGTTATTTATATGAACAACATGTTATGCTTATGATATCCTAAATGGTAGACAGAGGAAAAATTTAGTATTTTAATTAGTATTAAAATATGAATGCTGACTGACACAAACTGGCAAACATCCTACTCCTATTTTGTTTATATTATATTATGTGTGACAATGAAAAATGCATAATAATGCAAAACTTCCTGACATTAACCCACATTTAATACTGATGTTGTAGCAGAAATGTTATTGAATTGAAGGAATTTATAATTCTGTTTGTTCTAAAGTTTTAAAGAACAACCAAAACAGCAGTTTTAATAATCAAGATCACACAATTTTTTATGGTGTATAGTTTATCATGTCTAACAGATTCTCACTAAAATGAAATAATGCAGTCAATTCTATTTTCTAGTAATAATACATTTTTATTTTACCTTTAGGGTTCTTGGGCCAATTTACCCAAGTGTAGATTGAAATGAACTTCAGTTCCTCAGATTCTTAGACCTATAATACCAAAGTCATTTTCCACATATAATATATTGACCTTTTTTCTTTTTATTTATTTTCTGTGGTTTATATTATTTATATAATACTTGTTCAAAATGAAGAATACTGGTTACTTTTTATTAGGGAAATAAACCATTGCTGAGGAGAAGATGATATACAGAATGCTAGCTCACTTTAGTCCATTTTTTGGAATTATACTATGAAATTGAACTGTGTGAAGACAGATTAGTTGAAGTTGGTCTTCACTGTAACATTAATAGGACAAGAAATGGCACCAAATGTTAATATTAAAGGCTCAGAATGTTTTCACTGCAGGCTATGAAGTCAACATGATTTAGCTTTCACTTTATTTTCAAAACCACCAGAACTTTAAAACGTTTAAAGAGTGTGATATTCTCTCATTTATAGAAACAATGATGCCCTGTTATTTTTGTTCTTTGTTGATACCGTTTTCAATATTTTTGTTTTTGATCTCATTCTTCCATTGATTTATTTCTTCTAGACAAAATAAAAGCGATATAAAAATAATCTTATCCTTTTTCTTTTAGTTGGTAGAAATCAAGACATGAGAAAATACTTAGTTTATTTTAAATGGTAGATGCTATCTGACATCACAAACAAAATGTTAAATGAAATGTTGACTTTCCAGAACAGCCATAACAATGTTGTTTTAATTTTTGCCCTTAGTTCTTCAAACACTATCATACATAGCCTTATTGGTTTCTTTGTTCAAAGTAGTTTACAAATAAGTTTGTTGGTTATAACCGATCTATTTATCTGTTATGTTTTTTGAGTTTATAATACAAATTTGGAGTATGACCCCTTCCTCAAATAGTTTACCATTAAGATCAAGTGAAGAGGAGTATACAGATTGCACTTGGTTATAAAATTAGGTCTTGTGTAGTCGAGAATTTATCATGTCTTTCAAACCCAGCACCCCTCCCCGCTCAAAAAAATTAAAGTAGATAAAATAAAAGAAACAACTGAATTTTTCTCAGGAAAGTTACTGACTTGAGCTAGCTCTAAGTCGACACATCATTGACAACTAAGCAAATTGTTACCACAGCACTGATTACAGGACACAGGGAGGTGATGCTAAATGTCTATCTTTCTCATATGCCTTGACTAGGTCATATTTGTATCTTTTGAAATCTTCTTTGAATCTTTGTATTTAACATAAATCTACCCTTAAATTATGTCCTCAATATATATTTCTGTAAAGCCTCACACTATTCTAAGCTAAGGGTTAGGGTGAAATTTGAACCACAGGTTTAGCAGACTCCTTCAGACGCATGTGTCTCTGGAAAGCAGGATGTTCTACAATCAAATATATAGATTGTTGTCACCTTCCTTGTCTTGGATTTATTGACCTCTTTAGGTCTAATGCTCTTCTTGTGGAACTCAGGCCATGATACCAAGTGTCTCTGGTCCAGTTCCACATTCATGCCAAAGAAAATAAAGCCCTAAACTCAATTTCTTTGTCCAAAAACACAGATAGTTCAAGAACTTGGACAATATTTGATTCTGCTTGTTCCCAGTAGCTCCTCTACCAAAATAGTTATTCAGTAGTTGACTTTCAGATGGAAGTTAGGAGCATAAGAGGGGGAAGTCATCTTTCTAGAATCAATTCTCCATTTTCAATCTGTCAGCTCCCTTTAATTATTTTGTAAAAGAATGTCCTGCTTTTGCTTCCATCCATTTTTGCAATTTATGAAACCTGGCTAAATACATCTTGATTTAAAGTGTGTGCTACTATTTGCCATATATATCATCAATTTATGCATAGTAGTAACACATTTAGGAATGATTTGACCAGTTTTAACTAAGGAGGAAACATCAAAGCCTTATAAGTAATATTCTATATTTATAGCCACCACCACTGCATTTTAGCTTTTCAAAGGAAGTTCAAGAATAAAGAAAGGAAAGAAACTGCAATCAACACTGTGCTGATAAAAGAGATGATAAAGTCCTTATGACTTATAGAAACTCATGCTTTTCCACAAGGAATCCTGAATTATTGAAATTCTGAATCCCCTTACTAATTTTTTGACTATCTTAAATCAATTTAGAAACTTCCACCTTTTGTCTGACCATATTTGCAACATTCCCTCTGCCTGAATGTGTTTTGCTAGCTAAGCTATCTGACCAGTTTCCTGTAAGCCTCAAAGTTGACTAGGATCAAGGGTAGGCAAGGGAAAAAATAAGACATTTAAGAGGCTTAGCTGACAAAGAAAGAAATCAATTGTAAGTGAATCACCCAGAAACTAATATATGGTAAATCAGAGCTTGAAAAATAATATTAAATTAAGATAATAAAGAGTTTCCAAGAAAATTTAGAAACCCATTTCCTAAGAAGTATTGCTTATAACAAAGAGGAAGAGGCTATGAGTACAAAATTTAATGAGTGATTTAATTCAGTGATCAGAAATGTTGTCTGTAAAGATCCAGAGAGTAAATATTTTAGTCTTTGCAGTCCATATGGTCTCTGCTGTAGCAATACAACTCTGAGGTAAGCAGTCAGACTGTACAGAAAAGAGTAAGCATGGCTGTGTTCTAATAACCTTTATTTGCCTGAATAAGCAGGGACCTAGAGTTGACCCTTGAGATGTAGATCTAGATAAAACCTCTGATCTAAATAAAAGAGAAATGTACATATCAAAGCCATGAAAATTCTGAAGGAAAACAAAACACAAGAATTTTGGAGACCTGAACCAAGAAATCTTACATGCTAATATAAAGTATTTCAGAAAGTGGAGTAAAAGCAAGCTCTAATATTGTTTTAAAGAGAGACATATGTTTGCAGATTGACTTTATCAGTAAAAATGATGTATTAGTCAGGGCTCTCCAGAGAGACAGAATCAAGAGTGTATGTAAGTATATGTGTATGTATATGTGGAGATTTTATATACGGCATAGTGCATGTGATGAAGAAATAGGAGATTTATTATGAGAATGGACTCACATTACTATGGAGGCCAAGAAGTTGCGTAATCTGCCATCTGCAAGAAGAAAAGAAAACTTGGCATTGTAATTCAGTTTGAGTCTGAAAGCCTGAGGATCAGGGGAGTGAGTGGTGTAACTCCCAGTCCTAGGCTGAAGACCTGAGATCCTGAGAACCTAGAGAGTGAGGGGAGGCACTGTTGTAAGTCCTTTAGTTTGTCCTGAGAACCAGGAGTTCCCATGCCTAGGGCAATAGAGTATCAATGTCTCAGCTCAAGAGAAAGAGGATTTCATCCTTCTACGCAGGTACTCAACAGACTGGATAATGTCCACTTGTGTTAGTGAGGGCACGTCTTCTTTACTCAGTCTACTGATTCAAATGTTAGTCTCTTTTGGAAAGACCCTCATGGACGTGCTCAGGAATAATGTTTTACTAGCTTTCTGGGCTTCCTTAGCCCAGTTGAGGTGACATATAAAATTAGTCATCACAAATGAAAATTTGAAAGGAGAGGAAGATTTTAAACTAAGAGATAAGGGAAATAAAGGATGAAATGTGAAGAATCCTGTGCCAAGCTCGCAATACTTTGACAGATTAAAAAACTGTAGATTCATGTGCAATGCAAAGTGTAAGGCATTACTTGACCAATACATGATTTGAAGAAATATGTTATTCGTAGAAAATATACAGAAGCATTCTGTATTTTTCTTCTTTGGGTCCTGCCTAGATAATCTCCGTACAACAGCTAGAGATCTTAGAAATTGTAAACAAAATAAGGTTATTGCTCCACCCCAAACCATCCATTTTTTAAACCATTTTACTCAGAATAAATACCAAATTTTTTTTCTCTCTTTTTAAAAAAAATTATTTATTTATCATAAAGATGTGGGGTACAATTCAGGGTTAGGTATACAAACATTGATCATGCAGGTACCCCTGTTGATGAGGTATGCCCCTCCCTCCCCTAGTAGTTTCCCTCAACTGCCAGTCCCATTCCCCCTCTCCTGACAGTTTTTCACTACTGCCAATCGCTTTCTTATAGCATTGTAATTGTTCAAGGTCACCTTATGAGTGAGAACATATAGAACTCAGTTCTTTGTTCTGTGATAAATCACTGAGTATGATGGACTCCAAATCCAATTTGCTGCAAAGTCATATATTTTTCCTTCTTGATGACTGCATAATATTCCATTGTGTATATGTACCACATTTTTTTTATCCAGTTCACCTTCAATGGGCAACATGGTTGGTTCCATGTTTTTCCTATTGTGAATAGAGCTGCAACAAACATACATGTGTAGGTATCTTTTTTTTTTTTTTTTTGAGTTGGAGTCTCACTGTCACCCAGACTGGAGTGCAATGGCTGCTCCTGGTCACTGCAGCCTCGACCTGCTGGGCTCCGGCGATCCTTCCACCTCAGCCTGCCAAGTAGCTGGAACTATAGGTGCGTGCTACCACATCATCAGAGAAAGGCAAATCAAAACCACATTGAGATACTACCTAACCCCTGTAAGAATGGTCATCATTAATAAAACGAACAGCAACAGGTGCTGATGAGGATGTGGAGAAAAAGGAATGCTTCTACACTGCTGGTG
>CAUYQG010267629.1:0-13763 GCA_963574415.1 Tarsius wallacei
ACAATTTTTTTTAAAATACAAAATTTAAAAAAAACAGAAAAACAAAGTCAGAAATCAAAGCAAAAAACAATTACACACACACACCAAAACAAACTGAAATAACAACAAAGCAAAACAAAAAGTACAACAACGAATAAAAGAGGGAAAATCAAACACACATACACACATACACTCCATCCAAAATGAAAGAAGAAAAGCAGAAGAAAAAGGAATTCAAGTTGAACCCTCACATATATATTCACATACACATTAAACTAAAAATAGAGAACAAAAAAGCAAAAGCAAACAAACAAAAAACTGAAATATGAACACTCAAGCCTTCACATAAACACATAAACAGAAAACAAAAAAATGAAAGAAGAAAAAAAGGGGTGGGGGGAAGCATATAGAACCCTCACATACACATTCATGTACAAAGGAAAATATGCAAAAATTTGTTTTAAAAAAGCTTGTCCTCCTGTGGCAGTTTCTGTAATTGTTCCTCTCAGCTATCCCTCTGTTGTCTCAGGCAGAGCTTCAGCCCCATTTACAATCTCCCCAGTGTATGGCCCAGGGAAGGAGGTGGGGGGCACTGGAGGTGGGGGAAGATTCAGTCCTCCCCTCCCACTCTCATATGGTCGGGGGATCCCCTCCAGTGGGAGAATGTGAGATTGTCTCCTCCCCAGGTACTGGTGCACCCAGTCAGGTTTATCCTGGAGCGAGGTCCTCCTACAGTGGCTGATGTCCCAGCTCTGCTGGGGTTTATCCCTCTTAGTCATGCCCCAGTCTTGTGGATTTGACGTTCAAAGGATTGCAGAGGAGGAGGGGTTGGGTCAATCCCAGACTCACCACTGATCTCTCTGGAGGTCTTCCTCATCCTTTTCTGGTCACACCCTTTGTCCCACAGCTGGATCAGGGTAGGGGTAGGGCACCTGAGACTCAGCACTCGTTCTGTCCCTCTGGAGTCTATGCTTTTAGGATATTCCCTCTGGGTCATGATCAACCCCTAAGTAGCTGATCATGACCCAGAGGTCACAGAGTTTGGGTAGGGTCTGTTGCTCCTTGGTGAACAAGCTGGAGAACTTTCTTGTCCAGTTTTCAAGATGGTGGCAGGGTGCCTCTCTTGTCTTCTCCAGTGGGACTCTGCCTCTGGGACCCATCGCTGTGCTCACTTCACAGCCCTTGCTGCCAGTGTCTGGCTAGGTTCTGCAGTGGTGAGGCAGAACCTGGAGCTGGCAGTCTTTCCTGGCAGTTACTTCCCAGGAAGGGTTTTGTTGATTTTCAAAAAGTGGCACCTGGCTTCTGTGCCCCAGAAAGCACTAAGGACAAAGTAGAGCAGCTGTGGCATTAGCCTCTTCACCAGGAGAGCCCTGGCCACTTGCTCCCCAGTCCCTACTCAGTCAGTCTCTCACACCTACACTTACCGACACATACGCAAAACTTTCCATACACTCACTCACTCACACTGGGACTGGCTTAGTTCGACTGGCTCCACTGCCATCTTCCCAAGAATCTAGGGTTACTACATTTATGAAAGAAAAATTGTTGATTGAACCTTAAGAGTTACTTTTGGCCCAAAACAATCTAAAGCTACCCTTATTTGTCATTGCTCTGATTTAAAAACAGATAAAATAAAATGCTCCCCATAGAGGATTCCATGTAGGGTCTTTCTATACACCTATATTTTTAAATATTTTGAAATAGAAAAAATGATCAAACTACTCTAAAGCTAGCTGCACATTTAGAGAAGAGACATATACTAAAATCGAAATGTTCAATTAGAGGTCAATAGTCAAGGAAAACATTTCACAGGCTCCCTAATCCAAGACTGGGAAGAAAGAGAGGGCATTGCATAAAATTTTACCTGCCCTACAAACCAAAAGGAACAGGACTTAAAGAGAGGGAATACTGTCTCTTAATGGAACAAATTAAGCTCTTGACTGGACTCCCCTCAGTGAGAAACTGGATGTGAATTAATGAAAGCTGGATGTGCCTTCCATGAGACCCACATTATAGGAAGAAAGTCGGCTTATGAACAGCTAGTAGACATAAAGACCCTGGTTGCAAGATGTGCAGGTACAGGAAAAGATCAGGTACCACCTTAAGCCCAGAACTCAGTTCCACATGGAATACCCAAATTGTGCACTTCATGAGCAGGGAAGCTTGCGAGGGGGCCTGGGACAGAAAGGGCCACCGGACTGCATCGGTGTGCTTCTGCTGAATCAGGAGGCTATCACAGCCCTGGACCTGATGGCTTTTTGATGAAAGGCCCAGGGTCGAAGCAGCAGTGGGTAGGCAGAGCCCCCATGCCAGTGGGCAGGGATCTGATACTGGGCCGGTGGGTTTCAGTCAGCCCCACCACTGGAATGTCGATGATTCCTCCCAAACTGACACTGAAGGCTCTAGCATAGCTCTCCTGGGAAGGGTTCCATGGCTGCTGAGATTTATTGCAGAGGTGAGATCTAACACCAGTTGCATTATACAGGAGAAGAAGGAGGTGCCCCAGGTGTTCCTGAGTCATGTGAGAATTTTTGCTGTTAGCATGAGCAACCTTCTCTTCTGCTGCCGTCTTAACCCCACTCGTCTTAGGTATCCTTGGAGGACACTTTTCTGGCCTGGACCTGTTGCACAGCTTGCATACAAGATGGAGCTAACTGCTGGGTATGTGGTTTTATGCCCCCAAGTAGCCAAGGAGGATCCCCAAGGTAAACTGAGTCGTGACTCAGTTGAAGACTAGATGGCTATGTAAACCTGAATAACTGATATATGGAGATGTGTACCATAGATACCTCTGATATCACATGCACAGATGTGAGTGAATGGATGTGATACCAAGTCACCCTGAACACAAATCTGCTTCCGAAACACATCCTGCAGGGAGGCAGCCACCAAAGGTAGAACCACCTTGAAGAGTACCACATCCCAGCAGTGGGGTGAGATGGCTCTGGGTGGCCCACCCCTACAGCAAGGATGTTCTCCTGAGTTGCAGAGATCTGTTGTAATAATAATCACTCTAAATACACTCAGGTGAACAACTGCAGGTCCCCCCTCCGCCGCCCAACTCCTTGATGCTAAACAGCATGACACTTCGAGACACAGATGCTTGTTTCCCCACAGACTGGTCTCAGAGGCCAGGAGAATATTGGATTGCTCTGAGCAGCACCCAGTGACTCCATGGTGCTAACCTCTGACCCTGGCTTCCCCTGGGATGGCTTGGAGAGTGACCCTCGTCTTCCTGTGGATGCACTGAAGAATTTTTGACACTCTCCTTGTCCCATTCACAAGCCCATTTGGAGGGGTCAGAGTAAGTTGGTTTTCTAATGATAAGACAGATGTCTTGTTTACCGTATCTGTGCCTCTGGGAGCATCTATTGATACCATGCAGACAGTGGAAGTTCTTCAAAATTTTGTCTCCAGAGCTTTGAAAGACACCAAGCATGGTTTGAGTGAGGCATTGAACTCTGAAACAACCTCAGTGAGAAAAATGTTTTTACAGAACCGAGTGACTTTAGATGTGCTGAACTCCCCCATAGGGGTAACCTGTGCCCTTTTAAAACCTGAATGTGGTGTATACAAGGAGGACCTCCCTCAAAATCCAGAATTATCTTTTGAGGGGGTGAGCCCTTTGTAGCACACTGAGAATTTGTTCCTCTGAATCACAATATCAATCAAAGTTTTTATGCAGAAGTTTTGAGAAATTTGCATCACAATTTGCAGAAGAAACATCCTGAGTTGCGGCAAACAGGTGGCTGGTTCTTCCACCATCACAACACACCCGCTCACATTACACTGAGTGTTCAGCAGTTTTTGACCAAAAATGGCATGACCTTCTTACCCCAACCTCCCCATTCACCTGATCTCCCAAGCAACTTTTTGTTTTTGTTTTCCAGATGAGAAAAGTTCTCAAAGGGAAATGTTTGTTTATGTGGAAGAGGTGAAACAAAAAATGGCAGAAACACTAAAAAGCATCAACACTGATGAGTTCAAAAACTGTTCTGAGCAATGGAAAAAGTATCTTCATAGGTGTGTTGCATCTAACAGAGAGTGCTTTGAAGGTGACTGAAGTCTAAACATGTAAGAATAAATATCCAATCTTTATAACTCAATTCTGTCTTTGTGGGAGTCCCCCTCATGCATCTCAGATGCAGAAATGAAGTTAATCAATCCCTCCTTCCTTTATAAAAGCAATTGCAGCTCATTGACCACATGGGAGATGACTTCTGACAGTCTGCAATAAAATCCTGATTTTGAGGATAGAGTCATTGGTGGAAAGCTCTACTAGTAAGCATTTTGCAAATTATTATCTTAGGTCTTGTCACCTGTACCTATATTTATTGTTGGTATGGGTTTTGTGCGTTATGTTTCAGAAAGTCAAGGAAAAGGAATTTGCAGGTAATGCCACCCTTTCCTGCTGGTTTAGGAAATACCAATGAAAAGATGGGCATATGATATTATAAGTAAGATCCAGTCAGGGGAGTGAATTGCGTGACCCCCCAATTCCCCCCACTTTCTCTGTGTCCTGACCAGAAATCACACACTGCTTTGACCACTTTGTGACCCAGCTGGCTACTGATTTTTCCCAGCAGGATTGAACCCTTAAACATTCCCAGGGAATGATAAAATCATCTAGATGGCCCAGCACTTTGGGAGGCAGAAGTGAGAGAATTGCGTGAGACCACGGGTCCGAGACCAACCTGGGCAACTTGGCGAGAACTCATCTCTACAATAAATCAAAAAATTAGCAGGGTGTGGTGGTGCATGCCTGTAGTTCCAGCTACTTGGAAGGCTGAGGCGGAAGGATCACCGGAGTCCAGCAGGTGGAGGGTGTGGTGGCCATGAGTGAGCCACTGCACTCCAGCCTGGGCAACAGAGTGAGACTCCAGCTCAAAAAAAAATTCTCTAGGTTGTCCAAAACATAACAAAAAACTGGCCGAGGCCCTGAGTCAAATTCCTGAAACCCTCATGTAAACTCTATACCCTGACCCCTCACTGAGGAAATACCTAGAGTACCACTTTCTCTTGCTGTTTGTTACCAGGATTGCTGTAGCCCACACAATAAGTAAATTCTGATAAATGCCTTGGACTGAACATCTTGCATTTAGTGTTTGTTGTTTGTTTGTTTATTTGAAGTCCCACCTATCCCCATCTCGGGGACTATTTGGGACACTTCATTGTCCTCCTGACTCTGCTCTTGGGACAATTCTAGACAGTGTTCAGGGAAATAAAGCAATATGTCAAGTCATCTTGTTTCTAGACCCCATCTTAACCAAGGTGGATGAGTTTATCTTGACTCTTTCAAATTAAGATAGGATTGGTATTGCAAGTTTGTGAACTGAAGCACCTGGCCAGCAGGTCTGATTTAAGTTGACGAAAGGGCCATGATGAAGTAGACGGGGAAACATATTTGAAGAAGTTCCATAGGACTAGATTGCAGAAACACACTTTATAGTGAACTGTCATGAGTCAGAGATAAGTGCAAAGGAGGATGACCAATGAATACTGTAGTTTTTTTATTTTTTATTTTAACGGTGTAAATTAGTGGGAAAAGTTTATGGGCAAGGGTGTAGAGGAGTAAGTGGGCGAAAACAAGGAATTTTACACAGGTAATTTTTACTACTTATGAGATGATTTAAGCAGTAATGTGTCACAAATGGAAATATCTTTATGGGTCACACTGATACACAACCATATTTGTGAAAACACATAGGGAAACCTAAGGACTTAATGAGAAGCTATCTTACCTAAAAGCATTTAAATTTCCTTAAAAAAGCAATTTCAGCTTTGGAAATCAGTATTTGCCCCATCATATATTCTAAGATGGCAAAATGGCAGCTGTAAAATAAGAAAAAGGAAATGAGTATAAAAGATTTCTTGGAAAAAACAATACAACTGGATGACTAGTCTTGTAAGGAGAATAAGGATGAAGTCTGTGTCTATGACAATCGTAACATTCCTAAGTTGGATTGCAGAAAAATAATGGATTTGGAGGGAGAACCATGAAAAAATAAATGCACTTTAGGAACTTTGGTTTCTTATTTCTTTACTATTCACCAGTTATGACAAATACTCCAACCATTGTCTTTAAATGAGATAGTGCATGATCATACTTAGTATCCTCAAGTAGAAATTACGTTTTTAGTAACTAGAAGTTTTTCTAAAGTAGACATATTGCCAGAAAATGTTTTGGTTTGTTTTTTAATTTTCAAAATTGATGCCACTAATCTCAGTGCCAGCATCCTCGTTTATCTAGGAATTGCTTATCACTGAGTGAACATCATATTTTTATCCTCCTACAAGGCAGTTTTACTGAGGCTTAGCTGTTGATATCACTAAATGAAAGTGATACACGACTCATATCAAAATGGAAAAAGTCAGTCTCCAAACTACATTTTGAATAAATAGAGTTTACAATCCCTTAGCGAGATGAATAAGCTGTTTTGCTTTATTGGCTTTTGACAAAGTTGCAGATACAACCACAGGACGAGCTGATGCAGCAGAAATGTTGCAGTTTAGTAGTTCTCGGATATTATACTGCACTTGCTAAAATACGCATGCAACATCTAATATTCTTTTATAAAATTAAACATGCCCTGTAATTTTCGACGAAATGCTAAAATATGTATTTCTGTGTGCAGATGCTTTTTCAGAATAATTTCCCTAGCTAAACATTCATGAAGCCGTTTTATTCTCTCATAACTCCCTATTAGGAAGCTCTCTCCTGTGTAAACAGACACTATCTTTTTTCCACCCAAACCATTCAACAGCACTATAACTTGATATCTGCGCCTACAATAAAGATTTTAGTAAGGAGAGTTCGGTTAGGCCAAAGAGGTGTTCAGGTAGTGTTCACAAGAAAGGCATTTGATGTTCGTAGTATAATGTGAAGTTAAAAAGCAGAATACATAATTGTATACCCGGTGTAGTAATTTTCAAACATGGACTCAACATCTTTCATGTTGATTTCACGGAGAGGGAAGGTACTCCTGAGTCTGGATGCTCTTGAGTCTGGATGCTCTTGCTACTGCTCCAACCAACAGAAGGTGGAAGAAGTCATGCCATTTAACGTCTGGGAGCAAACCAGAAGAGGCCATGTTCCCGAGCCACCACCTAAGAACTCAGACTACCCCTGCCACTGCAACGTCGGAGAAGCCACCTGAAGGTGCTGGGATTCTCACTTCTGGCTGAGTCCAGCCCAAATCCCTGATGATGAGTAAAGAAGTTATCTTGGAATTGGATCACCCAGTCAAGCTGATCTAGTCTGCCACCAGACTAGTGGAACGCAGAAATATTGACCTCCCTGTGTCCTTTTTACTTTTCCGGATGAACAAATTCTTGCACCTAATAAAATAGCTGCTTTGCATGCTGGTGGTGTGTTTTGCAGCTGGTTCACATGAACTTTCAGAGAATGATTGTCACATCCTCAGGAATTTTGGGAGCAGGTTCTGGCTTTGCCATTTTAAGAAATGGCAAATTAAAAATTATTGACAACAAAATTTTTTTTTTTTGAGTTGGCATCTCATTCCGTCGCCCAGACTGGAGTGCAGTGGCCGCTCCCGGCCACCGCAGCCTCTACCTGCTGGGCTCCAGTGATCCTTCCGCCTCAGCCTTCCGAGTAGCTGGAACTACAGGCGCGCGCTACCACGACCGGCTGATTTTTTTTTTTTATTTATTGTAGAGATGAGGTTTCGCCTGCCCAGGCGAGTCTCGAACCCGGGGGCTCAGGCAATCCACTCACCTCGGCCTCTCAAGGCGCGGGATTACAGGTTGAGCCACCGAGCCCGGCTGACAACAAAATGTTTAAAAAAGAAAACAAAATTAATACATATTCAAAATTCATTTTATCATAATTATTTTACTAATTGACAGTAGGGATTGTTGCCTTCAACTTATTATTTTCTGTAATTCCTGCCAAATTTATTATTGCCACTTAAGTACTAACATTCCATTTGTATGGTTACAATCTATAATGTTGCATATTTTAAAATTCCTGATTTTGCCTAAATAGTAACAAGATGCATAAAAATTTGGAAATTCACCACGAGAAGATTAACTATTTTTAGGTATATATGTTGTGTTAGGATAAAAAGGAAGAAATTAAGAGGTTGTAGACAAAAACAGGGTTTTTTACTAATCATAAAACTTTAGATCTACAGATACTCTACTGAATTAGTAATATATGTCAATATCTAGTCAATATTTAAAAGAACACATGCAAATGATTTTATGACAAAAATTATTTTTATTGGACATTAGCTACATCCACTTAAAAATCCATATGCTTCTTTAAATTGCCCCATAACCTTGATGAAAAATACTTTGCAAAACTAAATCCATGTGAAATCTAATTTTGCTTGAGCTTCTTATGAACTTAATTCTAATGCTTAATCATACAGTCTTTATGCTGGCAAAATCCATACTAAAGTTAATGACACAGGTGTCTCAAAGTACTATGTGATTTTTTTATTCTACTCAAACAGCAGTAGTTCAAAAATATAGGCTTCAATAATTTCTCCTCCATCAACTTTTATAAGAAAATAGTAAAAACCCTCAAATATATTGGAACTAAATATATATAAAAGATTAGACAAACAGGTTTTCCGCATCAAAAATAATTAAAGGACAAAATTCATTTATTTTGTTTACTTTTTTGAATAACTATATTAAAATATTTTTATTCACATGTTTTTATCTGTTTCTTTTCATCTAAAAATGTCACACATCAAATGAGGGAGATAAATTTTATTTTAAATATAACAGAATAGATTTAAGATATATATTAAAACTTTTTGACAAGCCTTTATGTATTCTAAATGCCCAGGTCATGGTTCTATTACCTATAATCTGTGGAAATATAGGATCTCACTATTTCAAAGATTACTCAATATTAATTATTCAAATTAGCATGTAAATATTTCATAAATATGTAAGTATTTTAATCGTTCATAAATTTTAATTTTAAAACTGCATAATTGTCTTTGCAAACATTAGATTCCTTCAATATTTTATTTATTTTATTTTATGCCCAGGTTTTATAACTGAACATTTCATGCTGTTTCTGAGATGCTATTTCAACTTGTAGATATTTTAACACTTTTTTAGTCTAGGTTGTTTTTTAAAAATGAATATTAATATTCATCAAGCATGGTAAAAATATTTGAGTGACTCTATATTATTGCAGAACGAGATTCAGATCTGTTAAGTGTTTTCATTGTCTAGCAGTTGTGCTGTTATCACACAATGGTTTCTTACAGATTTTAAAATAATCTGGCCTGCCAAAGTATTGAAATGTGGCTTTTCATTTGTGACAGTGTTATAATTGTGTAATTAAATTATATTAAGAAATGACTAGTTACAAAATAATAATCGTCATCTGAACATATCAGACTCAATTAGTCAGAAATAGCATTAAATTAATATGCCAAAACCCTCACAAAATATCCAAAATATTGTGATATTACTTAACATGCTTTTGTGAATAGTTTTGCAAAATAGTTCTACATTCTCTACAAATTAAACCATTATCTTGAAAAAAAAACACAATAAACCAGAAAATAAAATTTTCTATATAATCAACAAAAGGTCTTTTATTTTTGAGTGTGAGTCTCACTCTGTCGCCCAGGCTGCAGTGCAGCGGCAAGCTCACTGCCACCGCAGCCTCGACCTGCTGGGCTCCGACGAGCCTTCTGCCTCAGCCTTCTGAGTAGCTGGAACTATAGGCATGCACCACCACCATGCACAGCTAATTTTTTGATTTATTGTTGAGATGGGGTCTCACCAAGTTGCTCAGGCTAGTCTTGAACTCCTGGGCTCTGGCAATCCTCTCTCTTTGCCTCCCAAAGTGCTTGAGCCACCACACCCAGCTGTTTTTGTTTTTGTTTTTGTTTTTAAACAAGGCAAGCAAGACATTTTTAATTAATAGACTTTGTTTTTTAGAGCAATTTTAGGTTCACAGCAAAATTAAGCTAAGGGTACAAAGATTTCCCATATACTCCCTCTATACTCACATGCACAGCCTCTTGCATTATCAATATCCTCCTCAAAGTGGTACATTTACCACAATCACTGAACCAACATTGACATGTCACAATCATCTAAAGTCCATATTTTACATTTGGGTCCACTCTTGGTCTTGTACATTCTATAGGCTTGCACAACATGTATTCACCGCTATGCTATATTACAGAGTATTTTCACTGCCATATAAATTTTCTGTGCATAGCTTATTCACCTGTTTCTGTTAACCTCCTGGCAACTATGTATCTTTTTACTCTCTCCATTGTTTTGCCTTTTACGGAATTTCATAGAGTTGAAATCAGACAGCATGTACCCTCTTTACATTGGCTTCCTTCACTTAGTAATGTGAATTTATGCTTCTTTCATTTTTTTATGGCTTAATAGATCATTATTTGTTTTTAGTCATAAATAATATTTTATTGTCTGAACATACCACTGTTTATTTATTTTGTTTACCTACTGAAAGATACCTTGGTTACTTCCAAGTTTTGGTGATAATAAAGATGCTTTAAATATCTACATACAGGTTTTTGGGTGGACACAAGTTTTTAATTTCTTTGGATAAATGTAAAGGAGTGCTTACCATACAATTGCTGCATCATATGGTAATAGTACATTTAGTTTGATTTTAAAAACTGCAGATCTGTCTTCTAAAGTGCTTGGACCATTTTGGATTCCCATCAGAAATGAATAATAGTTCTTATTGCTCAAAAATGTCTTTGCCTAAATATTTTTAGTCTATACATAATAAGAGGGTGGGGCTATACCCTCATCCTTCCCACTCTAAAAGACAAAGAAAGGGCTGAGGTGGGGGATGTATTTTAAATAGTGGTTCTGAAGACATTGAACATGAGGTAACAAGGAGAATGATCCTCCCTGACCAGGAGAGAGGTCCTGTGATTCGTGGAGTACTGGGTAGAGTGTCCAGAAAGATCTTGCTCTCAGCAATGAAAAAATATGTATGTTGAAGTAAATAATGCTAATTCTGTCTTAATACAGATATCCAACCAAAACTTAACAATCATGTGAAGAAGAAACCTTTAGTAAAGGGAAAAAGAATCAACTAAACTTATCCAGAAATAACATAGACGTTAGAATTAGTAGATGCATAGATAAAACAGCTATTATAAACATAGTCAAAATCCTAAAGAGAAGATTAAACATTTTAAAGTGAATGTGGAAAGTATATTTTTAAAGACCCAATATAAACAGCTAAAGGTGAAAATTAGAATATTGGAAGTGAAAAATACAATTAATAAAATTAGAGAGACTGAACATGACAAAGGGAAGCTCTGATGAAAAACAAAACAAAACAAAAAAGCAGAAAAAAAGAGCCATTCAAAATAAAGTACATAATACAGAAAATACCTAAATAACTAATATCAGCGAGCCTAATAATGTAAAATTAGTAGCCATGATGGAGAATTAATGGAAAAAGTGCTTTTATTAAAAAACCATTATTTAGTTTTGCTAATTTGATAAAATTTATGTAACCACAAACCTAAGAAACTCAATAAACTGCAAGTTTAAGAAACATGATAAAATTAAACCAAAGCAGTCCACAATAAAATTGCTTGAAACAAGTAATAAATTGAAAATCCTGAAAACAGAAAGGGCAAAGGTACAGTGGCTGTATTAATATCCAAGTAAGTAGATTGAAGAGGAAACCATATTATCAGGTTTGCAAAGGACCACTTTATAATGATAAAGCAGTTCATTTGTCAATAGGAACCAAAAAACATCAATTTTTATGTATAAAATAGCAAAAGCTCAAATTCATAAAACAAATCTAATAGAATTATATGGAGACATAGATAATTCTAAAATGTAAACCTGAGATATTAACACCTCTTTGTCAATATTTTACGTAAAAAGCATTCAAAAAATTAGTAAAGAATTTACTAATACTAGTAGAAGAATTTAACAACACTATCAGACATCTTGGTCTAATATATATTTATAAAACTTTCCGTTCAATAATCATAGAATGTTCATTATTTCCAAGTATATATGGACCATTTACCATGATGAAACCTATTTAGTCTACAAAACAAGTCTGGACAGGTTTGAACATTTCTAAATCGTGCAAACTATATTCTCCGACCACAATGAAATTAAACCAGAAAGCAAACCAGAAGGATATCTGAAAAAAATACATATTTAGAAATTATGTAAATAACCCATGAATCAAAGAAAATCTCAAAAGTAAAATTAAAATTTATTTTGAAATAAATAATGCAAAATATCTGTAAAAATATAGCATTTTCTGTGAAATTTAGCTAATGCAGCATTAGGAGAGAGATTAATTGCACTAAGCATTCATATCAGAAAATAAAAAAGCCTCAGATGAATGACCGCAACTTCCACCTTCAGAAACTACCAGAAGAGCAAATAAAACCCAAATAGGAAGAAACTAATAGCAGAATTGACATTAATGAAGTAGGGAAAAAAATCAATGAAATTTAAAAAACTGTTTCTCTGAAAAAGATCAATAAAACTGATAAATCTCTAACCCTTTCTATCAGAAATAAAAGCTAGAAGTATAAAAATAACAATATTGGTAATGGAAGAGTTGATATCACAGTGTAATCTTCGGGTATTAAATGGTTGATAAGAGGATATTATGAGCAACTTTATACCAATGCAATTTAAATGAAGTGGAGAAATTTCATAAATGACACAAACTACAAAACCTCACTCAAGAAGAAATGCATAATGTTAGTGGTCCTATATTGATAAAATAAATGCGTAGCTGAAACCTTTCTTATAAAGGACTTCAGATACAGATGGGTTGACTGGTTGATTATAATAACCATTTAAGAAATAACACTAATACTATTCAAAATCTTCCCAACAGAGGATAGTGAATAGTTTCCACCTCATGTTACCATGTCCACATTACCCTAATACAAAAGGCAGAAACATTACAAGAAAACTATATTCAATGTGTCACATAAACATAGATGCAAAAAAATTAAGGCCAATTTTAGTGAAGAGAATCTGAATGTTTATAGCAAACAAAATACACTATGATCAAGTGGAATTTATTTTTGGAATGCAAATTAGTGAATAGAATTTTAAAATATGTAACAAATAAAATACACTCTGGCCAAGTGGAATTTGTTTTAGGAATGCAAAATTTGTTTAGCACTAAAAAAAATCACTGTCAAATATCATATTAACAGAATACATAATGAAAAATATAATCATATCAATAGATGCAAAATAAAACATTTGAAAAAAATTCAAGTTTGATTTTTGCTAAAAGCTGTTAGCAAGCAAGGCATAAAAGAGAATATTCTCAAATATTTACTGAGAATATTCTTTGTTCTCAGTAAAGAGAGTCTATGAAAAACATAGAGCTTTATGTGATATGCCTTATGTGCCTTAGGGATGAAACCATAATTTTTTTTCTCTAAGGTCAGAAATAAATCAAGGACAGCTACTATCACCACTCACTAAAATCAGTGCTGGAATGCAAACTTAATTTATAACTCTTCAAAGTTGTATCCTCAGTACTTAGTACAATCCCTAATGCATAGCAGGTACTTAATTAATCTTCTTGAATGAAAAAAATGCAAAAATAAATATTATTGCTAGTTCTTCAAGTACAGTGACAAGCCGGGCTTGGTGGCTCAGCCTGTAATCCCGTGCCTTTGGGAGGCTGAGGTGAGTGGATTGCCTGAGCCCGCGGGTTCGAGACCCGCCTGGGCAGGCGAAACCTCATCTCTACAATAAATAAAAAAAATCAGCTGGGCGTGGTAGCGCAT